>NQII01007716.1:0-85243 GCA_002778355.1 Clitarchus hookeri
GTAAAGAATGTACCGTTGGTTGACTGACGGATCTTTACATGCAATTAATACTCAACTTAATTTTAATATTTGGAGCAAATCTGAGTGACATGACACAGAAATTCCAGTCCCAAAACAATGTCAAATTTAAAAGAGGGCAACACCCAAAACTGAAATGTCCATGAAAAAGTCAAATTTTAAAATTGATCCAAACAACCTGGGGGCTTTTCAAAACCTCCCCATTGGCAATNGGCTTGTAAAGAAACCAATTTTTATGACATTTCCTTTCCTGTATCTCAGAAATGACAAGATTTGAATTTACAATTAATCACTTCAGAATATGATGTAGGGTTCAACAAGGCTCAACTGCTGTGAAGTAGCATAGCTCCACACATGCTGGTTATTTCAGTGGAGGGGAGGGAGGGTGGTTGGTTTGCCTCCCCTCCTCCTGCTGACTGTGCACGTGATCAATAACCTTAGGCACCGGCAAACCACAACTCTTTACGCGATAAATGCAAATATTCTGCGGCATCACAAGTGAGTAAAGAATGTACCGTTGCTTGACTGACAGATCTTAGCATGCAATCAAAACTCAACTAAATTTTAATATTTGGAGCAAATCTGAGTGACATGACAACGAAATTCCAGTCCCAAAACAATGTCAAATTTAAAAGAAGGCAACACCCAAAACTGAAATGTCCACGAAAAAGTCCAATTTTAAAATGGATCCAAACAACCTGGGGGCTTTTCAAAACCTCCCCATTGGCAATCCACAGGCATAATTCCACTACAGCATACACCTTTGTACTCATAAACATATTTATTATTAACAGTTGTTCCAAATATCCCGTACTTTCCACACTGTGTAGCCCCTGTATCACAACCACACGTAATGTGAGCTGTGCACTTATGCAAACCACGCNAGTGCACTTATGCAAACCACGCTACTTTTTATTCACTGGAACCAAACCGGAAACACAGCCTACATTCCCAGTTGATTGCCGTTTTTGGACCGCAAACAACTTGATGCGTTCAAGTCAAGTGACCCACCTCCACAGTGAAAACATTCGCAATCCTCCAAAGATCATAAAGTCTGCATAGATTCATAGTACAAACGACTGTGTGCTGAACAATTACAACTGCTGGCTGTCACCTTGTACATCCTGCGGCAGTGCCAGAAACATTAGACCACTATCAGTGAGCTACACGTGTGCAGGCTGAGGAAAAGGAGCGCGATATTCATTGACAGAAACCAGACAGCCTTCAATCTCAAACTCCAAACTAGGTAGCTCCTGCAAATACATTGGAGAAGACAACAGGTTGCACAAACCCTGACGTGCGGTTTGATGTTATCCAATACAATGTCCTCCAGTTCACGTTCTACTATATTCAAAGACAACACACATTGATATGCAATTACAGGTAAAACGTTATTAAGTTGAGTTTTGATATGGCATTTTTTAAAGCATGCATCTTTTATTTAAATACATTTTCACTTAATAATGGTAAAAAACATATTTTATTATTACATGTTAAAAATATTTAACTTTTTGTAAAATTATTGCCAGCTGAAAAAATATGAGGAATATAATTGTTACACTATTTGTGTGCTTACATGATTGCCACAAGATCGTTGACAATGTTAGCCACCATCTTGTTTGTCTCTGCTTAAGATACATCATATAATCAACACAAGTTGTTTGCCCTAATTTCCTCGTTATTAATTGTATGGATGCTCGTCTGTTTTAATATTTATCCTGGTAAAGGTCGTCCTTTCGTAGGAGTAACCTAACATGTTTACAATTCCCCTTCACCTACCCAGTTTAATAGTCACTGCAAAATTTGCATATTGCGCTATATCATGAATTAACGCCAATCGAACCATTATCAATACACACCATTAAGTCATAAAACCGCCCTAAACACTGTCAAAGATTGTGAACATATATTATATTACGCTTTTTAAAATATGCCAGGTGAAGAATAAACAAAGCATTTGACAATTGAAGTATTAGACGTCACATGGTATTGTTTTCGTTTACTCGTAGCAAAAGGATACATTATCGTTACCTGGAAGTAGAGCTTCAGCAAGACTTCAGAAGAATGTGAAGTAATAGTGAATGGACTATACACTACGCATTAAAATATAAATGTGGTTGTTTAATTGTCTCTTACTCCACGCCATAATAGGCACATACAAGAAACTTGAAAGAAAATTTCCAAGTGTCATTTGTGCACATGGTTTACATGCAAAGCTATAACTATATTGCTTGCATGTTATAAAAAATATAAAACACAGTGTACTAAATGTTGAGTTAAGATCCAAGAAACTTTGTAATCAATTTTAACTTAACTATTTATACTGGCAGTATATAATCATCGGATGTGCTAATACATAAATAAAATTTGTGTCCTCCATTTATGAAGATCATCACATGAAAACTATGGAGATTTTATGCCATATGTCGAGGACCAATGAACAGATTCCCATCTAATATTACACTTCCTCAACGACAACCAGTGCAATGTTTCTATAGCTGAAATATATTCCCGTCTTCAGGCACACCGTTTCAGACACACGTACAACTGAATACTCATAATATTTATATTTTAAATACATTTTCTGTTTGAACCTAAAGGTATATGGTTTTTAGTTCATAACTTTGCTGGCTAATTATATTTTTAAATATTAATTATTATATTTTACTTAGTAGGTTTCCTGAGACTACAATAAAGTGTTTGCAGTGACATATGCGCATAATTATTCAATCAATTACCTCCATTGCAAAAATCATTCAAGCATCACATAATAACCCATGTTTAATTTATTGAGACCTTATGAAGGCATCTGTAAGAGAAACTCAACTTTAGTAATACAATGAACATAGTATTATTGGATATTGAAGTAATATGAGTACTTTAATTTCTGGTAATTTTCTATGAACAAAGTGACTTGATATTTCTGCATGCTGAGCAAGAAAGTTGTTATTTTAGATAATATATTAATTTGAATAAAGACTGATTTCTTTATCAACTACTTCCTTTTGTCACCATAAAAACATTTATGTGGTAACTTCAATAGTTATCTTACTATAGAATTATAACTTGTTAAAAATTATATCAATAATTTCTTAACTTTAATACTCTGTAATGAAAGCCCTATGAACTGAAGGTCTTTTTTTTTATATTTACAATATGAACTTCTTGAATTTATGGTATATTTAGTCGCTTCAGAGATAAAAATCAATTAATTACAAAAAATTTTTTTTTAAAAGATAAAGTAAGATAGTGTTTTTGCAAATTTTAAAATCCATAAATTACATTCTACAAACACACTGCATGGCTTGCACGTACATACTGCTCTCTTAGTCGTGGAGAGTCCACTTACTCATAACAAATAAAACTGAAGGATGTTCGTTCAGTAGATGTGTATCATTGGAAATAAGTAGTTATTGCAATAAGAAATCCTCTTATTTTTACCTGCAAGAAGCATCTGAAAATGGACTTCACAATCAGTTAAATGTGCTGATCAATGTTTGTAAACATGTTTTGTGACAAGGGGGACAATTTTATGCTTCTGGGACATAATTTTACTTGGAATATATCTGCCAATCAAATGAAATCAATATTTAATTTCAAATTCATGTTGGTTTTAAGTCAGAGATGACAAAATACTCGTCAGTGGAAAAAACAGCATTTTAAAGGCAATTTCCAGGATTTTGCATGAGTCAAAATTAGGGATGGGACGATGTTCTAGAGGCTAGTGTGATTGGAAGGCTGAAAACCATTACGGTTACCGAATTTTCCATCAAAAAATTAATTTTGTCCTTTGTGCATCTGCATCTTTTGATTAATTTATGTAATAACTTGTGTATTTTCTAGTGAATGAAACAAGGTTTACATAATTTGGAAATGTCAGTAGTATTACTCACTCATACAAACACATAAAAAAATTGTTAGTTAGCCTAAAATCGCCTGAACACTGCACACTGTTATTAGGCACTTAAATGTTTGGTTCAAAGGTTGTAATATTCCTGCTGAAATTTGTAACATGAAGACATCCAGAAATGTACATCTTAAGCAACAAAAATACAGCCATCGACACAAACGGTAAATAGAAGTTGACTCTGTGTTGTAAACAATTGCCATCAGCGCTGCACCACAGACATTGTACGAAACATGTCGTGGCAGTCATTTTTTTCCTCCGTATTTAGATATTGTAAGGATGTTTAAACTATAATACATAAAGTTCATATTAATTTGCAGTGTATGTTGTGTGGAAAAGATTGTGTATGTTGTTTTAGGATGAATTTCGGCCAAGTTCAACACAAAAAATTGTAACATACATATGTTCCAGGAATGTTGATTTACNTTGTTTTAGGATGAATTTCGGCCAAGTTCAACACAAAAAATTGTAACATACATATGTTCCAGGAATGTTGATTTACTGTTGAATTTTTTTTATGTTTTACAACTCATGTTTGTGTTTATATTGGTGCGTAAAATGTATTATTTTAAAATATTTAGCTTGCCCTGGCAGAAACACAACTATATTTACTTCTGGATATAGAGAACTTTGATTTTAGTTTCCGTTGTAAACTATAATAAATTAATGTGACACACCTGATAACTTTTGTGAAATAATGTACAACAGTATTACAATTTCGAATGTGTTAAAATTGGCATTTATGTACTTCATTATCTGTACGTTTCCAAGTTGTTCCGGTTCACATCTGTCAATGTTTCGGTCGCCGTGAATAGTAGATGATATAACTTATTTTATTTTTTTCTGTGGCATCATTTTTTAAAGAAAGTTGTAAGGAAATGAGGTGCTAAAAGTGAAAATAGTGCAGAAATCAAGCTTTGTGCAGAAATTATTTTCTATTCTGACTACAGGTAATGCGAACGCAACATATTTGTTTTGTGGTGCAATTATATCATGTGGTGGTCTTGACAGTCGTGGATTTTCAATTAATAATTTGTCTATATGTCTAAATTTCTTTCACAAAAATGAAGTAACTAAAACCACAACAAGGTTGGGCGGAAGTGATACTGGCAGTAGTTTAGTCCCTGCAGTTGCATCTTCATCAAAGCAGGAAATGATAACAACCATGCTCGAGAGAAAATGAGAACTTAATCGTAGTCATCCACGGGCCGTAATAATTACACGACTTATTACAGAGATGATGTGTCAGTATTTGCAGTCGTTTAGTATTGTAGAAGAGACAGGTAAGTGTAGCTCTCAGCCGTGGTAACAGCATGTATGTGCCACTGCACATCATCAAAGGTTTCCTTTTTGCTACTGTAGTGTTTGTGTGATCAGCCCTACTTTCTTACTTAAATCTGCCTAAAATAAGCGACTACCTAAAGTGCTTAATTTTAATGCGAATATATATTGTAGGACTGGCATAATTGCCATAATTATGCATTCACATGGCCTATTTTAAACTCTGTATGTTGTGAACTGAAAAGGAAATGGGAAATATTTTCAATATGTTTTGAAAACACGTTATGTAGCCTATATTTACTTCCAGTTTTNAACTGAAAAGGAAATGGGAAATATTTTCAATATGTTTTGAAAACACGTTATGTAGCCTATATTTACTTCCAGTTTTACCTTTCGGGTTGCAGGTTTCAAGAACTTAGTTGGTAACTTACCTTGAACCATGTTGCAAAGTCCCGGACAGAACAACATTTTCAAGGAAATGGAATTGGACAAAGAGCTGCAACAACAAGTGTTGAAAATAACTTTTAAGTTATAAAGTGTAAGTTTCACAGATGACATGCGGTTATCAATCACACATCAAGATAATATGTCCTTAACAGCTCATTTTGTTTCAAATGAATGCAAATGGAAGGAACGTAAACTTGAAGTTGCTCCCTTCATGCACACACAACATGCAGCTGTAAATGTGAGTGGATTTTTGTTGGAAACCATTGAAACATGTGGCATAAGTTCAGAAAAACTTCACTGTATTGAGACTNAAATGTGAGTGGATTTTTGTTGGAAACCATTGAAACATGTGGCATAAGTTCAGAAAAACTTCACTGTATTGAGACAGATAATGCCAGAAACCTGACACTGGCTCCTGACCTACTTGTAGCTCAGAGTTCCCTGCACTGCTCGCACAATGCAGNGATAATGCCAGAAACCTGACACTGGCTCCTGACCTACTTGTAGCTCAGAGTTCCCTGCACTGCTCGCACAATGCAGCTTGTGCTGAACAATTCTGTATTTAAATTGAGAGTGATTAACGATACGTGTGCTCGATCAAGGAGAGTTGTGGGACATTTCAAACACTCATTGGTTGCCAACAAAAAGGTACATGAATTCTAAGAGGTAAATGAACTTCCAAAATATCAAAACACTACTTGGCATAGAACAAACCAACCCGGTGGGACAGTACGTTCTACATGCTGGAACGCTTTTACAGTCAGAGGAAAACATGACGTTTTTGTTTCCTGAGCTGAAACCCAGCACCGATCTCTCTACCGGTGCCTGGGTACTTAACGGAATATGTGATTTCGCTGCTAGACATTTTTCACTGTATTACCTTGTTGGTAAGCAACAGTAACACAACTGTGTCTGAAGTAATTCCTATAGTTAATAGAGTCAGGCATGACTTGGAAAACAGCAGTGNGTAACACAACTGTGTCTGAAGTAATTCCTATAGTTAATAGAGTCAGGCATGACTTGGAAAACAGCAGTGAGGTTCTAGAATGCAATAAGAACATAATGCACAAGTTGTTTATCTACTTCCAGAATATTGNTTGGAAAACAGCAGTGAGGTTCTAGAATGCAATAAGAACATAATGCACAAGTTGTTTATCTACTTCCAGAATATTGCAAATAATGAATTATTTGCTTTTGCAACTATTTTAGACACAAAATTTAAAACCAGTGTCTTCAATTCATCGTAATAATGTGAAGCCATGAAACAGTTTGCTGTAAACAATTGCAAACTCTTCAGTTGAAGTACGTGAAGTTCCTAGTTCCAAAGATTATTGAGGGCAAAACAACAGCAACAAAGCCCCTTTCACTAGTCGCCCCTTCCTAAGAACCAGACAGGTANTGGAAAACAGCAGTGAGGTTCTAGAATGCAATAAGAACATAATGCACAAGTTGTTTATCTACTTCCAGAATATTGAAAATAATGAATCATTTGCTTTTGCAACTATTTTAGACACAAAATTTAAAACCAGTGTCTTCAATTCATCGTAATAATGTGAATCCATGAAACAGTTTGCTGTAAACAATTGCAAACTCTTCAGTTGAAGTACGTGAAGTTCCTAGTTCCAAAGATTTCACCTCGTGCATCTGGACTTATATCAAGTATCTACACAAAGATTATTGAGGGCAAAACAACAGCAACAAAGCCCCTTTCACTAGTCGCCCCTTCCTAAGAACCAGACAGGTACTTAGCAGAGCCTTTGTTAGCTACAGACTGTAATCCACCTCAGTACTGGAAATCAGCTCCTTTCACTAGTCGCCCCTTCCTAAGAACCAGACAGGTACTTAGCAGAGCCTTTGTTAGCTACAGACTGTAGTCCACCTCAGTACTGGAAATCAGCGCCTTTCACCAGTTTGAAAAAAGTAGCACAGAAATACTTGCCACCACCATTTGCATCTGTTCTATCAGAAATATTATTTACTGCTGCAGGCTTAGTCAGTGGCANCACCACCATTTGCATCTGTTCTATCAGAAATATTATTTACTGCTGCAGGCTTAGTCAGTGGCAACAACAGAAGCTCTTTACGCTCTGAGAAACTATAAATGTTGGTGTTTTTATACAGGAATCTGAAATGTCACGCAGAAGTGACTGGACAGTGAGGTTCTTGGTAACTGATTTTAGTTATCTGTTTATTGAATCTGTTAAAAAGTTCTCAAATTTTGCTTCTTTGACCTTTGTTTAATGGCCATTTTTTTACAGGGTACAAGGCAACCAGTTATTAAACATTTTATAAATTAAGTAATCCATAGTTCAATATTTTTTAAACTATCCATAGAGATAGTAACTATTTATTATCAATTAAAGTAATTTTTGCTTTTGAGTTGCACAGTAGTTACAAAGCATTACATGATAAGTAAGATCGGCACCTAGTGATCGGCATCGAAATGATTGGCAATTTTAGTGATGGCCCAGCCCTATATTAAATTATATGTTAATTATATTATTACAAAGTTTTTTTTAGTTATATATTTGCCCTTTTTAATATGTACAGTCACTGTGTTCCTAATACTTTCATTTATTCATCAAATTATGTCTCTTTAGTTCAGGTGTACAGTGTTGTATCTAAAAATTTCAGTGCTTACATAAAGCCTATGCTACTCTTTAAGTAGTTTTTTATACTCATTCTTTGAAACAGATGTAAATATATGTCCTTGTGGTATGTCATTTCATAGATGTGCATGGATTTATTTTTATAGAAGCTACGAGGACACTCCACGGTGACAGAAGGAATAATATTGAGCAAAGTATACAAGGAATGAGATGCAGAATCAAGATGGAAGAATTACAGATAGGTTCACAGTTCAAGTTGGATTTGCATGAAGAATGTGACGGAACTGTGTTGTCTCATACTTTTCAAGCAGCAGGGTCAACTAGCAACACCAAGAACATACAGCAACATGCACATACTAGTGGAAGATGTTTCCCATGCGCAGTATGTCCCACTAAGTGTAATGAGAATACACATCTGCGAAGACACATTCACAAACTCACTGGAAAGAAACCATTCACATGTACACAGTGTCCAGCCAAGTACAATAGTAAATCAAATCTAACAGCACACATTCGCACACACTCTGGAGAGAAGCCATTCACTTGTACACATTGCCCAGCTAAGTTCCGTGATAGATCGTATCTAAGGACACACATTCGCGTACATACTGGAGAGAAGCCATTCTCATGTACACAGTGTCCAGCCAAGTTTAGTTCTAAATCAAATCTGACAACACACATTCACACACACAGTGGAGAGAAGCCATTTACNGAGAAACCATTCTCATGTACACAGTGTCCAGCCAAGTTCAGTATTACATCAAATCTGAGAAAACACATTTACACGCACAGTGGAGAGAAGCCATTCACATGTACACATTGTGCNTCTGCGAAGACACATTCACAAACTCACTGGAAAGAAACCATTCACATGTACACAGTGTCCAGCCAAGTACAATAGTAAATCAAATCTAACAGCACACATTCGCACACACTCTGGAGAGAAGCCATTCACTTGTACACATTGCCCAGCTAAGTTCCGTGATAGATCGTATCTAAGGACACACATTCGCGTACATACTGGAGAGAAGCCATTCTCATGTACACAGTGTCCAGCCAAGTTTAGTTCTAAATCAAATCTGACAAAACACATTCACACACACAGTGGAGAGAAGCCATTTACATGTACACAGTGTCCAGCTAAGTTCAGTATTAGATCAAATCTGACAAAACACATTCGCACACACAGTGGAGAGAAGCCATTCTCGTGTACACAGTGCTCAGTCAAGTTCCGTGATAGAGTGTATCTAAGGACCCACATTCGCACACACACTGGAGAGAAACCATTCTTATGCACACATTGTCCAGCTAAATTCCGTCAGAGTTCACATCTAAGGATGCACATTCGGACACACACTGGAGAGAAACCATTTACATGTACACAGTGTCCAGCCAAGTACACTAGTAAATATAATCTGACAAAACACATTCGCACACACACCGGAGAGAAACCATTCATGTGTACACAGTGCCCAGCCAAGTTCCATGATAGATCACATCTAAGGACACACATTACCGTACACACTGGGGAGAAGCCATTCACATGTACACAGTGTACAGCCAAGTACACTGATAAATCAAATCTGACAAAACACATTCGCACACACAGTGAAGAGAAGCCATTCTAATTTACACAGTGTCCAGCCACGTACACTTGTTAATCAAATCTGACAAAACACATTCGCACTCACACCAGAGAGAAGCCATTCACTTTACATATACACAATGTCCAGTTAAGTTTAGTAATGCATCAGTTCAAAGGACACATTTTCTCAATCACGCTAGAGTACCTTACTCATGTGCATTATGTGCAACTGCTCATCATACAAAGTTTATATTGAAAGACATATAATGCTTTTTTTTATAATTAATTCAGTATTAAAGTACTGTGAAACCATGTTATTGCAAGAATGGCCTATAGCGTCACGTCCGCCATTGCGCAAGTTTTTAAATACACAGTCATTTGCCATATCATTTGTAATATACTTAATTTTTTTTATAACGCAAGTCAGTTAATGAAGCGTTTCACTATAGCGGTAAGAACATTTGNCTGTAATCCACCTCAGTACTGGAAATCAGCGCCTTTCACCAGTTTGAAAAAAGTAGCTCAGAAATACTTGCCACCACCATTTGCATCTGTTCTATCAGAAATATTATTTACTGCTGCAGGCTTAGTCAGTGGCANCACCACCATTTGCATCTGTTCTATCAGAAATATTATTTACTGCTGCAGGCTTAGTCAGTGGCAACAACAGAAGCTGTTTACGCTCTGAGAAACTATAAATATTGGTGTTTTTATACAGGAATCTGAAATGTCACGCAGAAGTGACTGGACAGTGAGGTTCTTAGTAACTGATTTTAGTTATCTGTTTATTGAATCTGTTAAAAAGTACTCAAATTTTGCTTCTTTGACCTTTGTTTAATGGCCATTTTTTTACAGGGTACAAGGCAACCAGTTATTAAACATTTTATAAATTAAGTAATCCATAGTTCAATATTTTTTAAACTATCCATAGAGATAGTAACTATTTATTATCAATTAAAGTAATTTTTGCTTTTGAGTTGCACAGTAGTTACAAAGCATTACATGATAAGTAAGATCGGCACCTAGTGATCGGCATCGAAATGATTGGCAATTTTAGTGATGGCCCAGCCCTATATTAAATTATATGTTAATTATATTATTACAAAGTTTTTTTTAGTTATATATTTGCCCTTTTTAATATGTACAGTCACTGTGTTCCTAATACTTTCATTTATTCATCAAATTATGTCTCTTTAGTTCAGGTGTACAGTGTTGTATCTAAAAATTTCAGTGCTTACATAAACCCTATGCTACTCTTTAAGTAGTTTTTTATACTCATTCTTTGAAACAGATGTAAATATATGTCCTTATGGTATGTCATTTCATAGATGTGCATGGATTTATTTTTATAGAAGCTACGAGGACACTCCACGGTGACAGAAGGAATAATATTGAGCAAAGTATACAAGGAATGAGATGCAGAATCAAGATGGAAGAATTACAGATAGGTTCACAGTTCAAGTTGGATTTGCATGAAGAATGTGACGGAACTGTGTTGTCTCATACTTTTCAAGCAGCAGGGTCAACTAGCAACACCAAGAACATACAGCAACATGCACATACTAGTGGAAGATGTTTCCCATGCGCAGTATGTCCCACTAAGTGTAATGAGAAGACACATCTGCGAAGACACATTCACAAACTCACTGGAAAGAAACCATTCACATGTACACAGTGTCCAGCCAAGTACAATAGTAAATCAAATCTAACAGCACACATTCGCACACACTCTGGAGAGAAGCCATTCACTTGTACACATTGCCCAGCTAAGTTCCGTGATAGATCGTATCTAAGGACACACATTCGCGTACATACTGGAGAGAAGCCATACTCATGTACACAGTGTCCAGCCAAGTTTAGTTCTAAATCAAATCTGACAACACACATTCACACGCACAGTGGAGAGAAGCCATTCACATGTACACATTGTCCAGCCAAGTACACCAGTAAAGCAAATCTGACAAAACACATTCGGACACACACTGGAGAGAAGCCATTCTCATGTACACAGTGTCCAGCCAAGTACAATAGTAAATCAAATCTAACAGCACACATTCGCACACACTCTGGAGAGAAGCCATTCACTTGTACACATTGCCCAGCTAAGTTCCGTGATAGATCGTATCTAAGGACACACATTCGCGTACATACTGGAGAGAAGCCATTCTCATGTACACAGTGTCCAGCCAAGTTTAGTTCTAAATCAAATCTGACAACACACATTCACACACACAGTGGAGAGAAGCCATTTACATGTACACAGTGTCCAGCCAAGTTCAGTATTACATCAAATCTGAGAAAACACATTTACACGCACAGTGGAGAGAAGCCATTCACATGTACACATTGTGCAGCCAAGTACACCAGTAAAGCAAATCTGACAAAACACATTCGGACACACACTGGAGAGAAGCCATTCTCATGTACACAGTGTCCAGCCAAGTACAATAGTAAATCAAATCTAACAGCACACATTCGCACACACTCTGGAGAGAAGCCATTCACTTGTACACATTGCCCAGCTAAGTTCCGTGATAGATCGTATCTAAGGACACACATTCGCGTACATACTGGAGAGAAGCCATTCTCATGTACACAGTGTCCAGCCAAGTTTAGTTCTAAATCAAATCTGACAAAACACATTCGGACACACACTGGAGAGAAGCCATTCTCATGTACACAGTGTCCAGCCAAGTACAATAGTAAATCAAATCTGACAAAACACATTCGCACACACAGTGAAGAGAAGCCATTCTAATTTACACAGTGTCCAGCCACGTACAGTTGTTAATCAAATCTGACAAAACACATTCGCACTCACACCAGAGAGAAGCCATTCACTTCACATATACACAATGTCCAGTTAAGTTTAGTAATGCATCAGTTCAAAGGACACATTTTCTCAATCACGCTAGAGTACCTTACTCATGTTCATTATGTGCAACTGCTCATCATACAAAGTTTATATTGAAAGGCATATAATGCTTTTTTTTATAATTAATTCACTATTAAAGTACTGTGAAACCATGTTATTGCAAGAATGGCCTATAGCGTCACGTCCACCATTGCGCTAGTTTTTAAATACACAGTCATTTGCCATATAATTTGTAATATACTTAATTTTTTTTATAACGCAAGTCAGTTAATGAAGCGTTTCACTATAGCGGTAAGAACATTTGNATTTGTAATATACTTAATTTTTTTTATAACGCAAGTCAGTTAATGAAGCGTTTCACTATAGCGGTAAGAACATTTGTAAACTCGTATTTTTTAATGTTTAAACACGTTGCATCGCAAGTGACATCCACCCATTTGCCATGCACGAGCCAGCCTTTGTTAGTCTGTGTCGCATGGCGTCACTCGCGTCAGTTGGTGGAGTAAGGAAGAGGTGTGTGCGGGTGGTGTAGTGAACGAAAAAGAGGAGGGGTATGAAGAATAGAGGTAAGTTCAGAAGTGGTGCTAGTAGAGGACAAGAAAGATGGGATGTACGTTGGATATATATTGTGAAGGGGGCGGAGGGGAATGGTACTTTCTGTAGAATGTAGGAGGGGCGGCGAGATACTATCTGTCTACCCATCCTTCTATATTGTGAGGGTAGGAAGACANCTGTAGAATGTAGGAGGGGCGGCGAGATACTATCTGTCTACCCATCCTTCTATATTGTGAGGGTAGGAAGACAGCTGCTTGCAGCTTCTCCATGTGCCAGGGGTGTAAGAGGAAAAGCATGATTACGTGTAACAGTTGCTAGACACTGTTACATTGTTTATGATGGTTGTGCATTTTTGCATCATAGGTTGAGCAGATTTAAATCATGAGCATAGCTTTATGTGTTACCTTTATTGCAGACCTTAGTTCTGTTTAAATTATGTAGTGTGCTAATAAAATAAAAAGACTTGACATTGTAACAAAGTTCAAAATCATATGTAAGGTTTTAAAATGTACGTGGCCAAGTTCATTATATAAAAAATGCAACAATATTTGTGTGTTGAGTATTTCCCGCATTGGTACGAACAGTGACACATTTATTGTATTTAGATCTTTCAATGAAGTTAAATTGAATTTTATTTCTGTACAAACAAATTTTCCACTGCATCATCAAAACANGTATTTAGATCTTTCAATGAAGTTAAATTGAATTTTATTTCTGTACAAACAAATTTTCCACTGCATCATCAAAACACTCTCTCATAAGAAGAATCGCAAAACAATCACATCTCACGAAAGACGTTAGGAGTTCCCTACATTACCAATAAAATAACCGGAACCATAACTAGTATATTGTGTGGTCATAACAAAACTAAACAAATTCCGAATGGCAACCAGCTATAGTAGCCTACATACTGTTGTGTTAATTATACTCTTGAGTTGATCAGAATTATCAATAGGGCATGTATGCAATTGTGAAGTACAATCAATGAGATGTTACATGTGTAGAAGACAGTGAAATCTGCATTATAAAAGTAGTAGAAAAATAAAGATAACGTAAATTTTGTGCCTAAGTAAGTAAACAAATAGTAGACATATGCTTGTAATTCACACTTTTCTATAGTAAAACAAGTTAAAATCATAAGTTTTTCATTTGATGTAAACATCTGTTTTCTATGTTGACATTTTAAATTTCTTCAAAATGTTATTCCTGATTGTCCAATTATTTTTTCTAACCTTCCATAAAGCTATATCTGTTTATGTTAGAACAGATCAGTGTGTTGTCCGCAGGTTGGAATAGAGCGGGAAAGTAACATCTGTTCATGGTGCCAGTCCTTCCCGTTATGTAAATGTATGGTGTCTACACGTGGGACTGCAGGAAGTGTATTATTGATCTGCTGTATTCTTTGTGAGCATGAGAGAGAGAGAGAGAGAGATGTGTGTGTAGAGAGGCATGCTAGAAGAAGAGGGTTTAGGGACGGGAGGAGAAAGGAAGCTGTCTTTTGTACAGGGGGGGATGGGAAGCGAGCAGAGCGGAGAGAGACAGGAGTAGAAATAAAAGGACTGAAGGGGAAGTAGGGACGGATGTTCATTGATCTTCAGGCTTTGTGTGTGTGAGACAGAGAGAGACAATGAGTTAAGTAGCGCACTGCTTGGTAGGCAACTATCTTTCTTATATATTTTCCACTAACTTGGTGGAAGGTAAGAAGACAGGAGGAGAAAGCAAGGTCGTGCCTGCTGGTCCTTACATAATGCCGCAGTCAGACGTCTTGATTTTTTGTATTAACTTGTCGCTGTATACACATAGTTTACGTCCTTTGTTAATCGCGGGATCTACAAGGGTAAATACAATAACAAAAAAATTATGGGGCACAGTAAATTTTGTTTTAACGGTAACTCGTTACAGCGATAATTTATTTTGCCATTGTCAACTATTGTTATAATGCAGTTATATTGTATAGCATAAAATTATAATATACACATATAACTCATGAGAATTCAATAGTGTTAAATATATGTGTACAGAGGGTGAAAAATCGTAAAGCAATGTTGCCACAAGTAAATGTGATAAGTCGTTTAACAACAATAACTTGTAAAAACCGTAGGTTTTAGCAATTTGGCCCAAAAATGATTCACATGTATTTTACCTTGTGAAAACCATTCCATATTACTTTTACTCATTCCATCATCAACACAGTGCAATGCAGCCAACATCTACAACATTACAAGGCAAATAAAATATGGCAGCAGTATATTGTCTCTGTTGATAGTCAAATCTGATAGTATGTTCCTTTAATAAATTGATAGTAAATCGTTGAAAGCATAATTACCTATGCATTCAGTGCTGTGTACTATATTGCTATCTTCTTTGTATTTGTTTTCGCACTGCTTATCAATATATGATTGGATTTTAGAAAACACATTGTATTTTATGGCTGAAGTAATTTTGTTTTCATAGTGTTCATGCAAAAATGGGAGACTGAATCTTTTTTGGTACATTCACAGGCACTGGAGTAAAAGTCGCATCCTTTTAGCAATACATATATTTTGATGTGCAAGCAGTGGCGGATTTACACATTTGCCGCCAATAGGCTATTCAAATTTTGCCGCCCCTACCGACCCCTACAATTGGATACCCTAGTTCACAGTCATATTAATTACCATTTTTTTGACGATGAAATTGTAACTTTATGATTTGTGCACAATCGTCCTAATTACACCACCTTTTCCCGTAATTAGTATGATTGTGAACTAGGGGATCGATGTGTCAGTTTCTAGATTATTTTTACAACCCAACGATTTAGTTAAGATTGCACAAGAAATAGTTTTTGGGTATATTTCTGAGCTAATAAAAGCTCAATCATGTACTACTAATAAGGCGGGGTAAGGTATGCCTCAATACTACTTACACAATAATGTACATTCTGTAAACGTAATTAAATAATTTTTATTGTGCTTACTTACAGTTTAAAAACAATATATTCAATTATCTGGTAACAATCCGGCTGATGATGTCGATGAAATTCAATTAATTAAATTATGAAAGTTTTACAATATCTTTTTGCGCGATTTTATATTGGCAAAATCATCAATTATATCGTCGTATGAAATCTTGTTCATTAGTTCTGACTCTATGCACAAAAGAGCTAAGGCGTTTAGCTTTTCTTGGCTTAAGGTAGATCTTAGATAATTATTCACCCGTTTTAAGCATGATAAGCTTCTCTCACCCGAACAATTTGTCGCTGGTGTACATAGAGCCATGCGAACTGCTATATCCAAGTTTGGATAAACGTTTTGCAAATTCTGTTTTCGCAGGAACGAAGATAGACTTTTCAATTATCAAGAATCTGGTTTTACCAAAATTCTTTCAGAAGAAAGGTGGCATTGAAAATGTATGGATTCTAGAACTAAGTCAGTCTCTAAATCATAAGGATTCATTTCTTTCAAGAAAAGGGCTTTTCCGTAAGGGTTGATGATGACAATTCAATCATTTTGGTCAGAAATGAAATCTTTTCATTGAACCTGTTGTAGGCCTCCTGCCGTTTTTGTAATTCGGATACGAGTCTATCAATGAGGACGAGAAATGTGTTAACCCTGAAAGTATCACTCGCAGTCATTCTCATTTCTTCATCGGGTGTTTCATCATAATTTTGTTTTTCTTTTCGGTTGTCTTTTTCCCATTTCTTTTGTATACTGCTTCGACACGCTTAATTCCATCGCCTTTTGTTCGGAATACTTAAAATTTTCTGATTCAGCTGCGAAAAATTTGCAAAGAGATTCGTAAAGATCGGCAACAGTGATAAAATCTACGGTAGAAGCCTGAATTTGAACATTCACTTTGTGTATTGTTTCCAAAAAAAATTCCACACAACAACCATTACCGCAGTTTCCAGTTTTTCTAAATTCAAAAGTATTCCCGTCACTTTGTTTTGCGTTACAGGCTTTTCGGTACAATCATCCTTGATTGATTCCAAAGTTTTAAGGACTTCGTGCCAACAATCTCTCAAGCTTCTACATGCGTCCTCTCTAGCTGACCAACGTGTCAGATTTACTCTCTTTAGCGTTTTCCCTTTCCCGATTTCAGTCATTAATTTTTGCCAGCGCTGTGTCGAACTTACAAAAAAAAAACTCAGATTTCTTGAAGCAACATGAAGAAGCGACAAGCTTCTGTGCAAGATTCAGCAGCCGCAGTTGCCACTAAATTTAAAGAGTGGGCAGAGCAAGGAACGAAAAAAGCAAAAGGTGCTTGGCTTTGAATTTGAGCCTGTAAGCCATTGTACACACCAGACATGTTCGCGGCATTATCATATGATTGTCCACGACAGTCTTCAATATTTATGCCCAGTGTTTTGAGTTCCAAAATAATGGCAGAAAACATTTCTTCAGCTTTATGTCCCACTGAGGGCAAAAACTTGAGAAATCTTTCACGCGGTTCGCCTGTTTCCAAAACGTATCTAATGACGAGGGTAAGTTGGTCCACATATGCTATATCTGGTGTTGAATCAATGATTAAAGAAAAATATTTGGCCCTTCTTATCTCGTCTCCAATGTGTTTTAAGACTTTATGAACCATAAAGAGAATACACTCATCGCAAACGGTCTTTGTTAAGTAACTGGTACTTCCAGTTCCTTGATTTCCAAATCATTCAATATGACTGGCTAAAAAAGGATCGAATTCAGTTCAGTTCCAAAATCATACAATAATTTCCGTTATGCGGATCACCAAACTTTTAATTTTTTCCTCTGAAAGCGAGGCCTCTTGAACACAGTCGCTTCACAACGGCAACAACTCTCTTCAGAACGTTTCTCCAATAAGTAATTTCTTCATCAATCTGGACATGCAGTAAATTATTGAGTCGGCGGCCATCAATCTCACTTCTAACTTTCAAACTAAGGATACTAGATTTATGACGCGCAGAGTTTTCATGCTGAGCTACTCGGTGTTATGCATTTTTCCAGTCATTTAATGCTTCGTTCTCAAACTGAGTCTTATTCTCCAATGGACCGAATGCCAAACAGGGCCCGCAATATACAGATATTTTACTTTCAGAATAAACCAGCCCATTTCGGTCATTCACTTCATAATTTTTCTTTTTTCTTTGGAGGATACTCACTGGAAAGAACGATGCTGATCAGGACATATTTTTTCACTTTTAGAGAAGTCACAAGACTTGTTTTGATCGAAGCCGTACCTTGCGATAATCTCCCTTAAGGTATCGTTGATTTCCCATAAAGCTGGATCTTTGTTTAGATTTACTGTTATTTGCACTTGGTCATTACTTAACGTCTGATTCTGATACGCATATTAAATTGTAATACTTATTGATGATTCCTCTACTGCCTCTACGTCAAAAACATAAATATCCGTTTTTTCAAAAGTAGATTGTTCAACAGATGACTGTTGTTGTTGGGCCGCAGAGTTCAAATCCGTTTCATCTTTTCCAGATTGTATTGTGTCAGTGCATGTTGTTGAAGTTCCCGGTCTTTCAACATTACTTGCACTTCCACTTTTTAAAAAAACTGTAAATTTTTATTGTTTTAAGGGTAATCTGATCTTGTTCTTTTTTCATTTTGGCCTTCTTTTTATACTCAGCTCCACTAAGTCGCTTTCTCCCATCACTCATTCTAACAATTTCTTGGATTCCAAGAACTGAAATAAAAAAAATTACATTGGGAGTTTTATTTCTCGTACATTCTTTGTTCAGACTTCAGACATTGAATAATTACCTAACATAAGTACATTAAATTTATTTAAGTATGATATATAAAAAAAAATCGAAATTTCTTTGCATAGCTTCCGAAACAGCTATTTATCAAGTTAAATTACGTCTTACTGATTCGTTACGGATGATTTATTGTAATATATTATGATTACTTACCTACTATAACTTTCTACGTACCAGTGATATTATGCTATGATGTTATTCATACAATCCACGAAACACTTTGAAAAATCACAGCACACAACCAGACAAAGTAAATAGGGGACGGGACTTGCCAGTTTGTATCGCCGGCCGCCGCTCTATATCTATCTCTCTGGAACTCAATGCCACCACGCGGCGTGTGCCTACAACAGCACGACCCCGCTTCGGCTCCCGCGGCGGCCCCGCCGCCCTGCGCTCGTGCAGTCAATTCAGCCAGACACACTTAGCGAACGATAATGTCGCTCATTCACGCGCCGTTACCAAACGCGACTACGCAAATTGTAGAAAAATTTATCTAAGTGGTGAAACATATTACACGTTGAATTGTTTGTGTGGACTAATAACATTTAGGTATATAAATAAGAATCTTTTTAATTTCTGTAAGACTTAAAAAAAATTTGGCCCCAAATTTGCCGCCCTAGGCTCCAGCCTACTCAGCCTGCTGGTAAATCCGCCACTGTGTGCAAGCCATGCAATATTTGCTGTAAAAAGGAAAATGATACTAAGGAAAAACATGTAAAATCATTGGGTCACATTGACAGCATAAAGAATTTAGTGATGAGAATTACAACAAACATCAGGCCATGCTTCCAACCATACTGTACAATAAAACAGGCGAAAATTGAAAAACAGTAATTTATTGATGATGCTAAAAATGTTTCTCACGGCCAATATTACTCTAAACAAATTTGATGATTCAACTATAACAGCATATACAGTATGTATATAAGTTAGAATTTCAAACTTTGACTGAAGGGTAATCATGAAATAAGAATTTTAAAACATATACCACCATGTTGTAAAGTGAATCCTAAGGACATACATATCTGTGAAGTTGGTCCTGAAGTATTATTTTATTACAAATACTGGAGAAAATATTTAAGGTGCAACACTTGAGTGTCTGGGTAATGTGTACAGTTATATAATGTTATATGCAGCTTAATAACACAAGCCTGCAAAATTTGGGTCACTGAAATTTTTTTCAATATTATGCTGTCCTAGCATGTTTTTGAGATGCTGAATCCGAAACTGACCTTAGTTTTTCCTCTATCACTTACCAATTTTTAGGCAATCTGCATTTGTACCGTAATCTATTTACTGTTGCTAAATTATTTGGGGTTATATTTTACAAAACACCTTTGTAAATCAATTTTTTTTACATTATTTTTTAAATGCTCAAATTTACTTATTAATTTCATTTATTATCTCTATGGCTGGGATGCCATTCTTATGGATTCTACCCCTTTTTACTGATTTTTGCATCATCAAGCAGATTAATGGATTTACAGGCAAAATCACAGATTTCTTTTTATATCATTACACAATGCATACACACATGTTTACAGACGAAATGCTGAAGTAAGCAGTAATAATTTGAACTACAAATGAGATCTGTCAACTTTGAGCAGTTGGAAACATGTGTACAGAAAAATAACTTTTAGGGTTCTTTGAAAATATTGAGTATTACAGCCGGCAAAACGAACCAAAATCAACAAGATTAGATTTTTGTGTTCCACAATATTGCAAATCATTACTTATTTGAAAATGTTTTATTTTTTATATTTCAATATAGACTAAAATATTTGCCTACACGCGGCTAGAAAAAACAGTAATTAAACAGGCGAATGTGTATTGCAAGTTCGCTTAAATAAGAAGTACGGGATATATATCTGCACGTGCTGCGTCATGCAAGTCGAGTATCGATTTGTGGTTGACAAGTTTCAATATAAGATCACTGTACGTATCCTAAAAACAATATGCTCAAAAAAATTACACGTCACAAGAATGCAGCTACTAATATTTAATTCCACGGAAGTATTGCCATGAACAACATAATTGTACTACCAAAGACCGTCTAAGTATCATGTGACAGTAAACAAAACAGTTAAGCTTAGTGAAGTATAAGCATTAGGAACTCCAGTGATTTCACTAGCAGGTCTTATGATAACCTGTATTTTAACGTCTTATGTTGCAGTTGTAAAAATAATTTTTTTAAATTTAATAATGATTTGATTTGTAGCACTTATATGAAATCTTCAATTTTAGTTTGAAACAAAGCGTAGGCCTATTCTGTAAAATACTTTGTAACAAAAGTTCAATTTACAATAACTTTTGTCACAAAATCTAAGACATGACATTTGTATGAATTTATTGGTTGCTAACAGCATCCCCATTTACAAAAGAAAAAAATATTCTACTAATAAATTATCACTTAATATAATCTTGCAAACATAATGTACTGTTAAGGCCTAATTAGTAAATAATACAAAATTCTCTTACTTTCCTACTGGCTGTGGTGTTTGTTTGCCAGTTTTATTGTAACAAAGTGAACTATTATAAGCATGCTCATAACACTCAATATTTTATAGGCATATTGTTTTTATTTATATTGGCATTTATTTAATGGACATAAACATTTTAGTTTTAAGGATTTTTGCTCAGAGTCCCTTTTCCTCTTGGCCATGAAAGAGCAGGTTTGACTTTTCTGCTTGTACGCAGTGCTTGGGTTGTCGTGGTGAGGAGTCCAACAGAAGTCTCCCATCATGTTTACATCCCAGTGGCCCTGGTAACTCCTTTACATTTATTTTATATCCAGATGGAAACATTCCCCTTGTTGCTCACCGACATCACCAAGGTCTTCCAGGAAAAATTCCAGATGTGCATCAAGAAAGGCAGTTTAAGGCAAATTATAATGCATTTTACCCACTACAATAACATAAGGGATCGTTGTGTTTCCTAAGAACTTGGTGACAACAATTTTGAATGCAGTCCAAGCCTCCCTTTCAACTAGGGTTGCCAACTTTTTCAGATTTACCATAAGGGAACTCCGACAACTGGACATGACATTTGACATCTAGTGAAATCATATGGAAAACTATTTTTTACAACAAAACTTTTAATACCATCTGAAATGTAGAAAATGCAATATTACACATAATTTAAATCATTTCTGAACATATATGACAACAAAATATTATTTGCACATAGAAATATTTATCTTGGTTTCTTCAGTTGCGTTCGCCAGCTGAACCATGTTGATATGTAACTATGTTAATGGTTGCTGTTTCCACATCACTTTCACCACTGTGTGAAATAGAAAACACGTTTGCAAAGTATGCATTAGCTCTGTAACAACTGTTAATACAGTATAACTTCACTATAGCAAACTCGAACGGACCTGAAATATTGCCTGTTTGTAATAGTGAAGTTCTTTTTAGTGAAAGCTCCTACACAGACATTTTGAGCGAGTTGTATATTACATTTATGGCTACACAACTCGTCATTATTGTATTAACTACTTTATTTATACATGAGGAACATAATTACATGCCAAGAAACATTTTTAGTTTAGTTTTAATAAAGGGATTTATAATTCTTTTTGTGATTATAAATCTTAATTATAAACATTTGGTGTACTGATAATATCATTTTTTTTATGTTTATTATAATTTACAACGTAAATTTCAGCTTATGTATGATTTTCGGTATCATGAGTATAACTATATTCTACCGCAAGACAGTAGACCTATCTTAAAAAGTCTACGGAGGAGTGTATTTCAGGTTACGTAACAGTTATAAACCGCACGAGTAATTTTATCACCCAAAAAAATTGCCAAGATTTTTTTTCGACTACTATTTTTGAATGTGATGTAGCTTTAACACAAAATAATTTCGGTAATTATATAGAATAGGGGATTTTCTGAAAAAAACATAGTAGACCCACAAAAGTAACATAAATAGGTTTTGCACAGCTTACCTTTTTAATATTGAGTAGCGTGTAATGGTAAAATAAGTAGAATGTACTAAATAAAATATATTCAAGTACGAGCAGTTTGGCCGCTTTGTTTACGTTGGACGCCATGTTGAATAGCCAAGTAACGCTGTTCTCATGCCACCTACCGGCGGTGGATGTGAAAACGTACATACTTAAGTTCGCCACCGTATGGTATTCAGTGCGGTTCGCGGTGAGTACAGTGTTGGTGCGCGGGTGGTTTGTGACGTCAGAATCAGACAGTGCGAAGGCTTGTGATTGATGAATGAAGGGTGCTTGTACGAGTGCTTTTGTGCGTGACAGTAGTCTATGAGGCTGGTGTTACCTGGACGTTTTAGTAGATCATGACTGTAGTTGAATTGGCTCAGGTGAGTTAATTAATATTCGTCTGGTATGTTTAACTGTTACTTTATAACCTAAAAATCGTAGGTTAGACTAAAGCCCTGAAACCCTAGATTAGAATGAAATCATAGGTTATAGATAGGATAGATTAAAACCCTACAAAACTAGGATAGATTTAAAATGTAAAATATAGATTTACCCATTGTGGACAAATGTTAAATTTAGTTGTTTTTATATTTTTAGTGAATTTACCCCACAATTTCCCTGATCTTCATAGCCCTCCCCACAATTGTATTTGTGGTTTGAATTGCTAATACGTTAATTCCACTAGTAAATTTATGCTGTGTAATTAGTGGAGTGGAAATATGCCACTTTCCGTGATTTTTTCTTTTATTTTCAGAAGAGTTACTATTCTATATAATTGCCATAATTTGTTAAGCATTAAAAAGTAACATAACCAGTATGGCATCGCTTAATAATATTTCAGTCATATATATCAAATTGCACAGAATTCCTAAGCAGTTTAAGTAGCATGCTAGAAATGCTGTAATTTATTCACATTCGAAAACAACCTAACCTTTATACCACTAACAAACAAATGTCACATAGACTATAGATGCTGTATACGAGAAAATTATTTCGCTGCAGTGCAAGAGAACGACGCTACGTAGTTCACACACCTACCGCACCACAAGCGCCGTATACCGAGACGCCATTTTATGTGACAATTAGCCACAGATAGAACCCTTAAAATGATATTTGCGATCAAATGCAATATAACACGAATTTTAGTTCGTATAAAGTGATTTTTCCAGTTTTACTTAAAAATAAAGCTATTTTGAAAATTTACTTTCAACTAAACCAATATTGGTGAAATGAGTGTTACAAATTTATCTGTTTTGTTGTTTCCTAATATGGCAAAAAGTACACATTGTCATGCAATGAATGTTTAAATCACATTTTGTGGTTGAGGTTAGGAACACTCGTCGCACTGTTTACTTAACATCTGCCGCCTTCATAGCAGCAGTTACTTTTGGGTGTAAAGATTTCGAATGGCTGCAAGTATCAATCATTCATGGGTTACATTTAATAACTTTCTTTGAACGACATACCCATTTTATCTATAAAAAAATTTCGCGTACACAGTTTAAAAATATAATCATCAAACAAAAGTGTTACTGTTAAGGTAGCGAGAAAAAAAAACAAGACCTTGGCCATAGAATAAATGCGGCTAGAGATTATTTGTCAATAAATTTAAATGTAAATTAGCACACTGGTAAAAATGAAATTTTCTAATTAAAAAATTAAAAATTACGGATTTTGAGAATTTTAGCTGTATTTCTTGAATCGTAGAAAATCCTGTAGTGATTTCGCATATTACTGTTTATGTCACATAGTTGCTTATTACTTCGTATTTTATGTGTTTTCGCATATTCGAATACGAATACGAATACATGCAGAGCTGCCCAGTAGTTTTCTTCGATTTATCACCATAAAATAAAACATGTTTTTCTTTCCACAACATGTGTTTACGACCTTAAATAACATGAGCCCAAGTGATGATGCGTCACTCTGAGTAAACATTCTGGTGCATGGCCCTGCAAAAGTTTATTTGCTCTCTAGGAAACCCTTAGTGTTCACGTCTACCAAGCACAACGTTATCTATGGAATTCGTAACAACTAGCTCGCGAATTGGTTTACATTTAGAGCATCGTCTCGTATTATCCAACAATTATTATTTTTTTTCAAAGTGGCGCGTTGGTCAAAAATGTGTATATGCATTTACATATGTAGAAAATATTTTTTATTGAATTATCAAGTATTTTAATCTTGTATTTCTCCAGTTAACTGTATATTTAACATACATATACTCTGTAAATATGTGGGGTAAATAATGACACGTTTTGAACAAACAACAGTTTTGTCAGTGGGCCTAACGAAAAAATGTGTTTTTGGAAGTTCAGACAGTTAAAACACATAAAGGTAGATTTCTGTAAAAAAAAAAATATATATATATATATCTGTTTCATACAAGGCAATATATATATATATATTTTTTAAGTGCTTTTATAATTGTGTATAAAATATTTATATTAGTCTCTTCATGAAATAGTATTTCCATGCCAGTGCGTTGTGACCATTGTGCTAGGTGTCAGGCAGAATACAAAATCTTAAGTAAGGAAATGTGAAATTGTTTCCAATGTAGTCTGTTGATACAGGAAACTAGTGGTTTTGTCATTAAAATGTGGCTATATTTTTCTGGGGATTAGGTACTTTTGCAAGAAAATAACAATTGTAAAAAAAAAAAAAGTTTTTGATGGGAATAACAATGCCAATTTCAGATTTTACGAATAAAGTGACATTTCCCAAATTTTTAATGTCTTTATAAAGAGGACATGAAAAATTTGAGCAATTCTCATGCAGAAACCTGCATTTTCGTAGCAAGAAAATAACCAACTATTTTTAACTAAGATTACTCCAAAATAGTTTTTATTACTATTATTATTATTGTTTTAATAACCCCTACATTTTCAAGTCTCTAGTTATGGATTTATCATCTCCAGTCACGTTAGCATCTGCGGAATAGCTACTGTGCGGCTGCAACACTTTTTTTTTTGTAAACATTGCAATATTTTTATGTTCTGTTATATTACCGAGGGAAAAAACCTGAATTTATGCGTTAGTGTGAAATTCAGTCATAAATTGTTTTTAACTTAAATATTTTATTAATGTGCCAGAAGCCTTAACGTAGAAATTTATTAAAATAAAAGAAAAACCCATTGTATTGCATAGGCTCTTGTTGGGACCAAAACAGTTGTTTGTTATAACGAAATGTTCATTAAGCTGAACATCGTCAAAGTGGTGATTTACTGTAGTGGCCATAGAGCTACATCGTAAATCGCATAAATTGTAAATTACTGACACTGGTTGTGCATTTTAATTTCAAAAAATTGTTAAAATACGAGAAATGTGATGTCCTGTCTAATGTCTATACAGGATAATTCATTTAGCCCTAGGATACAGCAAATTCCATACAAAACAGGACGGTTGGGAACCCTACTTTCAACCAAAGTCATTGTATGCACTAAGTTTTCAGCAAACATCAATCTTCTTATATGGCAATTTCACATCAGGTCAACCAGATTATGACACCCAATTTCTCAGATTCTTATAGAACTTTGTACAGTTACACTCTTAATGAATCTGAATGAATTCCTAACTTTTTTTCTAGCCCATATAGATTTAGTTTTACACCTTTTAAAACTTTCAGTGAATTGCAATGTCTCATTGTTTCCAAAGTCTTCTTTGCAAGCTGCATTCTATGACAAAACTTGTCACACCTTGATTACAGAGCCTGCAATCTCTCTGAAATTGTACAACTTTATTGTATAAAGTGAAGATTTCAGATAAAAATATAAAACATCCATACAACGCAATGTCAAGTCATAAAAAATTCAGTAAAATATATTTTGATTAATATTTGTGATAAAAACAACACTTTCCAAAAACTGAATTATTGCAGTGTGAGAAAGATATGAGCATAACTTATACCATATTGTAATATTAGCATAGAGGTATGTAGAATAATACCCAAGAATTAAAGTTATATCTTTTCCATTTCTTTTCTTATTAAAATATATTATTGAAAATTATTTAATTAAATGGCTGCTAAACCTATTATTATTCACGAACTCACATTTTGTACTTATACATCAAGAACTTAGAGAAAATGGTGAAGCGTTTTGTGTATGAGTATGCATGTTGGTGAGAAGAGAGAGAAAGCAAGAGAGGCACATGTGAGAGAGAGCTAGATAAAGAAAGGCTGAATCAGGGCTTCTGCTAACTTCTCTGCGCTTCTGCTGACTCGGAAAAGAGTCTACTTTCAGTCAGCTCACACATAACATTATAGCATAATTGACAGTCTGTTAATCATAAGGCATCTCATCACACCTCCAGGCAGGCTTTCCAGTCAGTAGTCGGTTGTCAAGCTGGAAGACGGTTGTGTTGCAACTAAAGCCATACTGTTTTCAATTTAGTTATATAGTAATTTTACGTTAATATTATAAATGTTTACAGATTAAATATAAATGTCACAGTGGTAGTGCACTTGCTGGTTGATTTAAATTTGAGCGAGACAAAATAGATTATACCAAGTGTAGAGTTGGACAGTTAACTTCGACAGTGCATCTCAAAGACAGACCTGTAGCAGATTTAATGAAGAGGATAAGTTTATTGGAATTGTAGCAGAAAATCCACTGAAGACTTTAAAAACTGTATGTTTACACCATTAAACTGTTATCTTAAAAAAGTTTTAATTTTTACAAAAGCCATGCACCCGTAACTAAAATCCGATGTTTGACATAAAGGCAAACAATGTAACCAGAATAATATATAAATAATTGAATTTACAGTAGCAAAGATAAGTAATTAACACATTATGTCGAACAATTAGAAGGCAGCAATACTAGATAATGTGCCTCACGCTATGTTGAATGAAGTGGAAGGAAGGATATATTTTAGGTAATAGTGATGGAACAAACAATATATATATATATATATATATATATATATATATCAATAGTATCGATAAGACAAACAATATAAATGAAATACAATTACAATTTGTAGGCAGTCACAATTAATACTTACTATAACATGATAAAATATATTCACGAAAATAAGATACTGAAAATATGACAAGACATAATATAAATATTATATAACAAGTCAAGCAAATTACATAAACAGATAAAGTGCCAATGACACTGTCAAAACAATAATATAAACGTATTTGTATAACAAAGTTAACATATTTTTTCTCATTTACAGTTTCAAACAAAATAAAATAAATGGAATTAAGGAGTTCAGGAAAACCAAGTTTTCCCATAAAAATGATGGACAGAACACAAAAGTATATAAGACAATGAGTGCCATAAAAAATTGGCACATATTTACTACTCGGAGAGTGTGCAACCCCACATCTCTGGAGTATTTTACACTTCTGAGGCATTAGGTTTCACTGTAACATCATGCAGGCTTTATGAGAATTTTATCAGCATTGGAGTTCCCCTAGCTTAAGTGGAGAGGTTTATGTGTAAGAACTTCTAATGAAGGTAATTGCAAATAAAATATTTTGTGCGAATTTTCACTAGGTGTTTTCATTTGTTCAGTTGCTTCACGGCTGTGAGAACATCTCATATTTATTATAAGGCATTTGGATGGGCATTAACAATCCCAGCACGGGAGTGAGTGTGCATTGAGAGGGGATAAAACACATCTCGCAAACCTAGGCACATGAGAATAAAGCCTATCTTCAGACGCTAGTCAATCAGGGGAGGCCACTCTAAGGGCCGTTGACTGCTTATTCACAATTTTCGCGCGCTCCAAGCTGGCGCCCCACGGAAAAATAACCACTTCCTTGCAGACGTCTGTTCCAGGCTTGTACCATGCGCACACAACACCTTTTCCCCCCTGATGACCAATCCCAGCAATGCTTCAGTCGTTGTCGTTCCATGTGGTTTAAAAACCACGAATCAAAATTTGTTGTTCATTTGTACCTGCCGGTGTTGAAAAATCCNCTTAAAAATAACGAATCAAAATTTGTTGTTCATTTGTACCTGCCGGTGTTGAAAAATCCAAAATTCCAATCCTAACCTACCTGTGTTCTGCTCACTCACATTCGCCTGCAATTCCACATTGATATGTGCATATTTTTGTAAACTCCTGTACCTTGGATTTTTATGTATTTCCAGTGTATTTTGTGTCTTTTCCAGTGTTCCCATGTTCTAGTATGTGTTTGCCTTGTAAAATACTCAGGTTTCACATGTTAGTGATCCCATTTGAACCTGCTGGCTCACACAAATCTTTGCTACATGCAACGTTTCTGTTCCCACATTTTCCACCCTCCTGAATGCCATTCCTTGCGGCGAATTCCCAGAGCCTGAATACTTGAACATTGTAACATAAACTGCTACAGCACCGACCATCTCCATTGTCTCAAGCAGCAAGAGGAAACCAGCCATCAAGGGTCTGCTGCTAGGCACATCCCACCCCAACACGCTTGAGAGAAAAGTGATTGCCACAGCTGTCAGTGACATCATCTTCCCCTTCATGGCTGGGAAGAGAATTGACCAAGAAAGAGAGCAACAGCCGCTCCCTCCTCTTCCTGCCTAACCAGGAACCAGTCCTACCGCCACACACTGCTTGGGTGTCTGCTGCGTGCAGTGTGGTCTATGACCCCGGAAATTCAACAGCTGAATGCCACTGTGTTCTAGTACCATGCTGCACACCCACGCCGGTGCACTTCCACACATTCGGGCTAAGGACAATAGAGTACACCAAATTGACATCTGGGTTGTAACATGTGAAAAGTGTGGTAAGTCATAACATGTGGGAAATTTTACCAGCAACTATTCAACATGCCATTGATCATAAATGCCTTTGCCCCTCCCAATGGTATGGGTACAGTAAGCCCTGCACAAGGACACTTGTAAAGATAATCGATATGCCACTATTTTGTGCCAGTCATGTTCCTCCTGGTTCCACCATAAGTGCGTAACTACAAACAACCTGTTATATTGCCATGCAAAACTCATTTGGTTCAGTTTGTGCAAAGATATTGTACAATCAACGCCACCTGCTGTAATTATCCACTCGCCCATGTTCCCGCCTTCCACCTCCACTCTCTCAATCCAAGTTGATGTGAACATCAGTGACAGTTGTAGGAGTGTCACCACCCACTGTTACAGTTTCTTGCATAAGTGGTTGCATGACAGACTGTCTACAAGAAAGCATATTCGAGAGACCAATATAACTGTGGCAGTGTCACCGCTCACTGTACCGGTAGCTTACTCACATGGCCACATGAAAGACTCTTAACAATGGAGCGTATGAGAGTTCCAGTGACAGCTGTAGGAGTGTCTGCCCACTGAACCCGTTGCTCGCTCACATGGCCACATGACAGTTAGTTTACAAGGGAATGTCTGTGAGCACACATCACATATGTGAGAGTGTCACTGCCATCTGTACTGGTTGATCGCTATGTGGCCATGTGACAGACGGCTAACAAGGGAGCGTATGTGAGCGCCCATGACAGCTGTAGTAGTGTCACTGCCCACTGTACTGGTTGCTCGCTCACATGGCCATGTGACAGAGTGTTAACAAGGGAGCGTATGTGAGCCCCAGTGACAGCTGTATGGGTGTAACCACCCACGGTACCGGTTGCTCACTCACATGACCACGTGACCGACTGTTAAAAGGGAGCATATTTGAACACCAACGACAGCTGTCGGAGTGTCACGGGCCACTTTACAGGTTGCTTGTTCACATGGCCACATTACAAACAATTAACAAGAGATCATATGTAAGCGCCCATTACAGCTGTGGGAGTGTCACTGCCCACTGTACCGGCTGCTTGCTCATGTGGCCTTGTCACAGATTGTGAAAAAGGGAGCGTATGTGAGCACCAGTGATAGTTGTGGGAATGTCACCACCCCCTGAACCAGTTCCTTGCTCACATGACCACATGACAGACTATTAACAAGGGATTATATGTGGGGACCCATGACAGCGGTGAGAGTGTCACTGCCCACTATACCTGTTGCTCAATCACATGGAAATGACAGACTGTTAATAAAGGAGAGTATGTGAAAGGATATGAAACCTTTGGGAGTGTCACTATCCTCCATAACAGCTGCTTGCTCACATGTCCATGTGATAGACTGTTCACAAGGGAGCATAATTTAGCATACATGGCAGGTGTGGAAGTGTGACCACCCACTGTACTGGTTGTTTGCTCATATGGTCAGGCGACATACTGTCAACAAGGGAACATATGTGAGTGCCAGTGACAGCTTTAAGAGTGTCACCACCCTCTGTAACAGTTGTTCACTCTTGTGGCCACATGACAGTCGTTAACAAGGGAGTGTGAAATGTTGCTCTCGACTGACATCTGCTTCCGATGAGACCAAATTGAAAGAGTTGAGAAGTTAACAGATGCCGAAATGCCCTGCATAGCAGTGTTGCCATTAGCTTCTACCTTTGAGGGACCCTGTTTCAAGAAGCCACTTTGTACTGTATTTTTTTGTACTTACACACTGATATATGCTGTTCATGGTATAGTGAGCGCTTTTCAGGCTTAGTTAATTTTTCTTTTAGCCATATTTAATCCTTTATCCACCTTTTTGAGTAAATATTGTCATGTTAGTAATAAACACAGTATGTATATTCCATTGCATTCTGAAGTTAACACATATGGCTAAAATAAAAAAAATATTTATTGATTATTATTCGTAATGACAGGACTTTCAAAAGTGCTCACTTTACCATGAATAGCCTATACCTAGTGACCAATTCAGCATCAAACCACCACCGATGCCCTGCATCGCGACACTTCCTCCAGCATCCAGTGTTGAGGCACCGAACGTCTTCACTGTTTTTGGTATCCTGGCTGAGGAGTGGGTTACCAGAGTAAGTGCTGTTATCGCCATAGCGCTGTCTTCATGCACCCCGATGCTGTCTATACATGTACCGATGCAGTGCAGCCAACCCACCTTTGATGGCGTCTTACCACCACGGAATGCCTACCCCACTTTGGCATGTCGGCCGCGCAGCTGAGGAGCGACACTCCCATGGCTAACATGAGCTGCACATTAAGTGAGCTGAGCAGGGCATGTCCCGACTACCACTACACTACTAGTATGCTGACAGCACCACCATTCACCGGCAGCATGATGCCCTTAACAGCAAGGTCTTGACAGCAGATGAGGGTGAAGCAAGGTGAGTATGGAGCAGCACAGCAATGAAGGGGCAGGGAAGTCAGGAAATCCCTGGNCCACCACTACACTACTAGAATGCTGACAGCACCACCATACACCGGCAGCATGATGCCCTTAACAGCAAGGTCTTGACAGCAGATGAGGGTGAAGCAAGGTGAGTATGGAGCAGCACAGCAATGAAGGGGCAGGGAAGTCAGGAAATCCCTGGGAAAACCAGCGACCAGTGGCATCGTCCAGCATGATTCCCACATGCGAAAATCCCGGAGTGACCTCGCCATGAAGAGAACCGGGTTCGCCCAGGTGGGAGGCGAGCAGTCTTCCCACTGCACCACCACAGCTCCATGCAGTCCCTACAGGTGTGTGATATACCTGGACTAAAGTTAGATATATCCACTAATTCTATCTCGCATCCTGCATGACTCATGGGGCATGTAACAGAGAACAAAACCCCCATAAGTCATCTCACATTTTGTGCACCAATCCTCAATTTTTTTCCCTAAAAAAATTGGGCCACTGTGGCTCCTACATGTATGTTCCAAAAAGTGTCATCTATAATTTTATAATTTTTTTGTAGGGTTATGCAGCAGAAACAAAACCCAGGCTCCCTTTAAGTGCACAAATGCATACTTTTAAGTGAGTCAAGCTCCAATTCACAATTTTTTGTGTCGAAAAACAACTTGCATCGATATGGCTCTTATATACACGTGTTCCCAGAAGTGTGAACTATCATGAAATAATTTTTTGTATGGTTATACAGTAGCAACATTGCACAGGTATCCTTCAAGTGCAAGAATGCATCATTTTAAGCGAGTCGAGCACGTCAGCACAGAGAAATGTCTTCGTGTCTTTCTATTCTTTCAATAAATTTAATCCATAAAAGGTGTTTTTTTAAATATGATAATGGAAACAGGCATTACCAATGAAAATCAAATATTTCATCAAATATTAAAATTCAGAATCCAACTTTACAAAACAAATTTTTTAATGTGCCAAGAATTTAAGTTATTGATTTTAAACAGTTTCTCCTCATACTAAACTAGAAAAAGAAACATCTGTCCAAATAAATTTCACATTTTATCTTTGGATGCAAATATTTAAATTTGTGTCGGGCAGCTACTGGAAGTGTGAAAAAAAAAATATCCTATGGTAGTACTTATATGTCTTATAATAGATAATGCTGACTTTGTGTGTCTGGACTCATAAATTACAATTAATAAAATTAACACATGTTGTGTTCGTAGACTATAAAATAGACAAATTAAAAATGTATATGTTGTTACAAGATGCCTGAGGGGCGTGTCTGAATTCGTGAGGTATAAAGGTCCTAATAAAAACAAAGGAACTAAACTTGATTTTAAATACTTGCACACAGTTTGTATTTACAGCGTAAAATTGTCTATCTCCACTCTTACTCTTTTTGTTTCTTAGCGAGCGCAATATTTAATGTTTATTTCAACTATAATTTACATCCTTCTTAATGACACTGTTTGGTTATAGTCAATTAACTCATACTCATCATTAACGTACTTTCAGTCTGTCTGTTGCCATCATTTGTAATGCCATACACTCACGTATACAGTCCAACTATCCAGCCTGCCAGTCGCACTATCCACTGCACCGATGCTTGCAGTTGCAAATCTTCCTCCCGCCGGTCACTTCTCTCGCTGCTCGTTTCGCCAGCTGTCTATCACTGAAACTCCAGCCACTCATCCAATAAACAACTCCCACCTCGGAGGGCCGATGCCACCTTATGTGAATCGCTCTGTCCATCTGGAAGGTTCAACCCACCCCAAGTCACGCTGAAAGAAACGAGGTCAGTAATCCAGAACATTCTCCAAATGTCTCAAAGACACCCGATACCAAGGTCGAGAGCGACCTATAGGTCGCCTGATAGGCACAACAGGCACACTTTGTGAATATTGTGCCTAAAGTCACTGCATCTTCAGTTGCAACTGATAGTGTGCACATTAATAAATCATCTGGTCCTCACACACTTGTAGAATGGCCGCCTGTAACACTGACCCCTCCTCAAATATGTTATTCCCGAACAGACTCTGCTACATCTGGTCCTTTGTAGCGCACCGGTCGGTCGATGTCGACAACCTTTGGCCTCGCCCGAGAGCCTTGACGACAAATCCGAAAGACAACGTCACTGATCTTATTCAGAATCATGTAGGGGCCTTCCCAACATTTCTGTAGCTTCGGACAGTACCCTTTTCTCCTCTGTGGGTTGTACAGCCACACTAGTTATCCTTGAATTTCCCCACCCGACATTCTCCTATCATACGGTTTCTTCATCCTGTCACTGTTTATTCTAAGGTGCTGTCGAGCATATCATGAGTGACAGCAAGTTTTTTATGTAATTCACTAGCATAATCAGGGGCTGCATCTTCCTCTTATGTCTGTCGGCCAAACAGCAGGACACTAGGGAGGAGTAGCTCCCTTCCAAACAGTATCCTTGATGGTGTCCTTTTCATTGTCTGCTACAAAGATTTTCAGGTACTGTTCAAGAGTGTGGTTAAGCCTCTTGAACATTCCATCTAACTGAGGGTATAAGGCTGTAGTCCTAGTCTTTTTCATTTCCAGAATCTTTGGTACCTCCTGGAAAACCAGTGCTTTAAAGTTTCTTCCCTGATCGGAATGGAGTTCTAGTGGCACCTCAAACCTCGAGAAGACGTGCTCCATAAGTGCATCGGCCACAGTACGTGTTTCTTGGTTTTGGAGGGGAATGACCTCAGGCCACTTAATAAAGTAATCTTGGGCGACCAATAAATATCGTTTACTTCTCTCTGTGCCATGCAAGGTGCCCAGAATATAAACTGCCATCCTCTCGAATAGGGCTCCAACATTGTATTTTTTCTGGAGGTGACCTTGTCCTCTGATCATTGGGCCCTTCCTCGCAGTGCAGTGTTGCACATTTGGCACAAATTCTCATCATCCTCCCGAAAATTAAGGCAATAGAATCTCAGTCTAACTCTGTCGAGTGTCTTACTGACACCAAAGTGACCACTGGCTGCCGCATTATGCAGTTCTTTAAAGACTTCGGGAACCCTGCAATCTGGAATAACCAACTGGAAGCATTTGTGATTTCAATAATTACATCCCCAGTTTCTGTAAAGTAGGCCATTTTTTTTATTATGCGGGAATTCTATTGTGCCCAGTATGCTTTGACTGTTGTGCTCAGGCTAGATATATCTTCCCATTGTACCGACTGCAAGCTTCTTTCTACTTTAATAATGGTTGCAAATTGGGATCATTCAAATAATGTTTCCTAATATCCTCATCACTCCAGGTAGGTGACCCATCACAAGGTAAAGAGCCTTGAATTCTTTTGTACCTTCAGCGATTCAACACACATTTCTTCCTGGCATTCACAATGATAACAAAATGGCCACATGGCCTCTTAGACAGTGCATCTGCATTACTGTAGAGGCATCCAGATCTGTACTGTATTTGAAAGTCATTTTCTTGAAGATGGTGCATCCACTGGGTTATTTTACCTTTGTAGTTCTTGAAATTTAGTAGCCAGAATATTGATGATGCATGGCAGGTTCTTAGAATATAATGTCTGCCCTAAATGTAGAGGTTGAAGTGTGAAATTGCCTTCACCATTGCCAGAAGCTCCCTGCGTTTAACACAGTATTTTCTCTCAGGCTTATGCAATACCTTACTGAAGTATTCTAGTGGTCTCTCCGACCCATCTTGAACCTGAGATAACACTGCTCCAATGCCTACATCACCAGCATCAGTGTCCAAAATTAATACATGCTCACTTTAGGTAAAGCCAGGACTGGTGAAGATAATAAAATAATTTTATTTAGTTTATTAAAAGCATTTTCAAACTCAGTGGTACAATTAAATTTCCTTTTTGTCTCAGTCAGTTCATGTAGTGGCTTGGCAATAGTGGCGAACCCAGGTACAAATTGACTGTAATAGGCATATAATCTCAGAAAACTCCGCACTTCAGTTTTGTCAGTTGGTGTCTGCCAAATTCTTATTGCTTTGGTCGTCTCGGAACCAGTCTCAAGTTGGCTGCGACCACTTTCAGGAATACAGAATCTAAGAGTGATAGGTGCTCTTCAAATGTCCTGTCACAACAATGCCACCTAGATAAAGCTGACAGATATCTCCAGGCACAACTTTTTCCATCAGGCATTCGAATGTGGAAGGGGCATAACAAAGCGCAAAATGCATAACTTTTAACTACCAGGTTCCTTTCCTTGGAAACAAAATGCTGTCAAAATGCAATCTTCTTTTTACCCTCTGGGGCCACCTGGCACTGTCAGTACCCACTCTTCATGTCCAAAGTAGAAAATCATTGCGAACATGCTAGGCTGTTCAATGAATCATCTCTCCTTGGATGTGGATAAGAGTCTTTCTTTGCCATATTATTAAGATGGTGACAATCTACACAATACCTCAGAGAGCCATCTTTCTTCTCAACAAGAATTATGGTGGATGACCATGGACTAACTGATTGTTCTATCACATCTAAAACCTTAATTTCCTTCAGAATTTCCTCAACTGCCTATTGCGAATATAGTGGCAGTCGTCTTGGTGGTTGCTTTAAGGGCCTGGTCTCTCCTGTATCTCTATATGGTGGCAGGTCACATCAGTCCTTCTAAGGTCAATTGGTCCACAAGAGAAGGTATTCCCATTTCTCTTCAGTATCTCAGAGACATCTTTCTCCTGTCGTCAGTTAAGATTTTATTTTTTTCTTACTAGCAGTTCCTCCATATGGGTCTGTGACTCCCTCGGTAGGAAGGTTTCTGGGCGCTTGAGGTAGTGTGGCAGTACCATGCTAAAGTAGCAAAGCCTGGTTACCGCATTTGACACTAGAAAAGGTGGATGATACGTCTCTTATATCCTCTCTCCACTCATGGCGACCCAAGGCTCCTCGTGCCACCCCTAGTTTTGCAAATTGGGCTTCGCCGCCCATCTCCCAATGGGAACCAATTTCCTCATGGCCGGTAAGGGATATCTGCAATGATGGCTTGGGCCAATAGTTGGTACCTAGGTCGGACCACTTGGCGAGGGTTCGACCACTTGGCATTCAGGCCGATGGGGCCCAATACAGGAATTAAATGCTGAAGAAATTCTATAGTATGGTAAAGGTCAGTGTCCGATGACAGCTCCTCCAACTGCATTGCTGGTGATAGGGTAGTGTGGCGATGTCTTGTAGGCGGTGATAACATGGAAGAAATCTGGAAGCTACGGGTCCTGACGAATATTTACAAGGACGAAAATCTTCCAATCAGAGCGAGGGCTACTTTTCCCGATTTCGCTATTCCCCGAGGAACCGAGGAAGTATGCAACTCCGAGTCGATCGTACTCCATCACTTGGGGCATGAGGATCATTAATGGGGCAGTCGGACATTGTAAACCCACTAGTGCCATGGAAAATAAGTGGGAGCATCGGCTGATCGGGTTGGCCCCACCAGAGGTTCTCTCTGGTGTACCGATCACTAGAGGTTGGACTCGTGCTGGCAGTGGTTCACTCCATATGCTGGAGAAGGTCTGGAGAGATTCTTCCTCTCAAAGAAAGACCGGGCAGTGAGCGGCAACCTGCTATGGTTATGTCCTGGAAAGACACTAGGGGTATGGATAGAACCCGGCCAGATCACACATGTGGTATATGAGGACGAAGGTCTCTGAACCTTGTGGTAGGGTGTTCTTGGCCGTACTTGTGAATCAGTTTTGGGTTTTGGATTTGGTCTACTCAGGTGCATGGTTGGGCCACCTACGATGATAGGGTGAGGCCCCTCTTCCCGACCGTATGGGGGGTCGTAGCACGGGATGGCCTAACGGCTAAGAGCGCTACGCAAAAATATAAAAGTACGAAGCCCGAGAGGCTCTTGTTTTTGCAATATATAGAGTTGTGACTGAAAGTGAAAAGTTTATTGGGAAGATGGAGAATACAGATGCAGGAAATATCTGCATTACAAGTGGGAACAAACAAGGTTAAGCAGTGCCTATCATTAAGAGTTTTGCATAAACGGCAAAAGGAGAGGAAATAAAGCCACCTCCAGCCAAAAAGATGGTGCTGGTATATCCACATAAGGAAGGGATATCCAGCAATGAAACAAAAGATAAAGTTAAAAAGAACTTTGATCCTAATCATGATGGGCTTCAAATCTGGAATATAAGAGGGATAAGGAATTGAGGCTTCCTCATTGAAGCCAAAAATAAATAAATTGAGAAAAATTAAAAAATGAAACGAAAATCATAGAATTGGGTCTTGGACTTGAGGTACATTGAAATAAAGAACCGAAGATCATGGTATATGATATACCACGATCTGCGAATAATGTAAAATTGGTTGAAACTGTCTACAGGCAGAATTTTAAGACTGGAAATGGCATGTCTGTGGATAGTTTCAAGAGAAATGTTACAGTCAGTCATATGACTGGAAGGAGTGACACCGATTGGGAAACATAGTCTATCAGAAGCAATATGATGGAAAAAGAGAGTATATATTGGCTATGAAAGTTGCAGAGTACGGGACTATATCTGAGTAATACACTGTTATAAATGTCGGCAATGGGGTTATATTGTCAAAAAGTGCAGGGAGACAAAGCTTACATGCTCAAGGTGTGCGAAAATGTGCCACGAGTACGAAAAATTCCCTAAAATGGCCGAATTTTAAGGAAATATACACAAACTGCCAAAGAAAAGGGATAAAAAATGAGCATAAGGTCATGCAGAAACATTATCACAAAGGCTAATTGTTACATTTGGAATATAAATTAACAAATATGATATTCAGGAAGGTTTGTGTATCATAGATAATATGGAGTACAAATAGTTGAGAATGGAAATAAAATAACACAACAAATGCCAAAGAGCTGAGAACATTTAAATATTTCCACCTGGTAGCTCCAGAAAAGTGAATATAGGCAAAATCAAGATTCTTGGAGCGTGACTGAAGCAAGTGCAGGGTGCTACATGTATTCACCTGCTCCACTCATATTTAATAAGTACTTATGAAGCAGGTAAATACATATATATGAAGCAGGTAGATTGATTCTGTACCAATACTCGCTGCTCTTGTGCTCCAGAATGCAGATTATCCCTTTTCCTGAAGACAAGTTATGGTCTGTGTTCCATAGAAAACGCACTGCCAAACAAATATACAACATAAGTGCACAACCACTGTCACATTGGAAATAAAATTCATTGCTTATATTGAAATGTATTAAGTGCAGTGATTCTTTTCTAAAATTTGATTTCAAAGGTGCTCACTTTATGATGATAAGCCAATAAAAGTTGAAAATGTCATATACAAAGTAGCAAATCCACAATCTGTTAAAATATTATTTTGCTAAAAATGTGATACAGTTTTTAACTTTTGGTGGGAATCTTAAATATGTTCTTTTCTTTTGTGTACACACTTCAGAAAGTGCTGCAAAAATGAATACGGAATTTAATATTATTGAAGTAAAATGCCTTGAATACTAAAAGCACTTTATTATAAAAGATCGGACAAGCAGTGTCCCGGATGAACAACACAACACAACTGAACAAGATAAGCATAGAAGATACTGTGACAAAGAAGAAACCATTGAGATAGAAGAACTGACAAGTGGCGCTATCATAAGGAATTTTACTTAACACTTAAAACTAGATACTTTAACACTTTCCCTTGTTAAATAACAATTCACAAAAAAAATACAACTCTATATAAGTCCCATCTTGTCACACAACATCCGCAAACGAGGGGCGGCTAGTGGCTTGGTCATGATATCTGCAACTTGATGCTCTGAAGTAACTTTATCGACAGCCAGTCTACCTTCTGCTACATGCTCTCGAATGAAGAAGTGCTTTCTTCGGATATGCTTGGTTCTACGATGATTTTCTGGATTTTCTGCAAGTCTGACAGCTGCAGCATTGTCTATCTGTAGAACTGGAACTTCTTTTAACTTACTCATTTGGCTCAATAGACGACTAAGCCAAATTATTTCTTTTGAGGCTTCACTAGCGGCGACAACTTCTGCTTCTGTGGTAGAATCGGTAACTGATCCCTGACGTTGACTTAGCCATGAAACAGCAGCGCCTGCATAAGTTATTAAAACACCTGTTGTTGATCTGCCTGTTTTGAGGCATCCGCCAAAATCTGCATCAGAAAAACAGCCAAGAATCCCTTTCTCTGCATTGTGCTGATATAGAAGGCCATAATTAAGGGTGCCTGCTATATATCTGAAAACTCTTTTAAGTCTGGTAATATCTTCAGCAGTAGGATTTTCAAGAGTTCTGGATAAAAATCTGACTGAATAGGCTAAATCAGGTCTAGAGCCTAACATCAGGTACATTAGTGAGCCTACTGTTTGGCGATATGGAAACTCATGTGCTCTTTCTGTTGCTTTCCCTGAAATCAAACTCTCTTGACTCTGAAGCATTGGTGAAGAAACTGATTTACAACCGACAAAATTGAAACGTTCAAGTATTTTCTGTGCATAGAACTTTTGACACACTCTTATATCACAATTTGACTGTCTCTCAATTTGTAGTCCTAAAAAATAAGACGCTTCTTCAGATGTAATTTTAAACTCAGCCTGAAGCTGATCTAAAAACTTCTCTAATTCTACTCTACTGGTAGAAGCTATGATGCCATCATCTACATAAAGAATGAGAATTATCTTGACACTACCTTCATCTCGAATGAACATACAAGGCTCCTCATCGCTAGCCTTGAATTTAAGTGATGCCAGAAACTTGCCAATATGCTTGTTCCAGCACCTTGGTGACTGCTTAAGTCCATATAAACTCTTCTTGAGCTTTCAAACCCTACCCGTGCCGTCATCAAATCCCTCTGGCTGCTGCAAGTAAATATCTTCTTCCAGCTCTCCATAAAGAAAAGCTGTAGATACATCGAACTGAACTAAGTGCATCTTCTCTGTCACAACAACACCAAGCATCAAACGAATAGTTTGCAACTTTGCTACTGGACTAAATGTTTTAGAGTAGTCTATGCCCTTACGTTGATCGTAGCCTTTAGCAACTATTCTTGATTTTTTCTTTTCGATGGTGCCGTCAGGTTTCATTTTGACTCTATATACCCATTTGCATGGAAGGGCTCTAGCTCCCTTAGGTAGGTACTCTAGATCATACGTATCATTCTCAAGTAGAGAGGATATCTCACTGTTAATTGACTTAAGCCATTCTTGACCATACTTGCCACCTACAGCTTCTTGAAAACTTTGTGGATCCTCTTCAGCTATCATGATCATTACAAAATCATCATAATATGTTGACGCTTTGATTGTGTTTCTATCACGCAGTTTTCGGGTATCTGCTCTTTCAGTGTGCTCTAATCCAGACTCTGGCCTAGATTTGGGACTGGACTCTTCACCACTTGAATCTTCTTTATCTTTGGTTGAAATTTCTCGCTGAACAATTTCCTCTTCAACCAACTGTTCTTTCGATGGAGTGCTCAGGAAAGGTACTGTTACTTTTTCAGCAGTCACGAAGTATTTCTTGAAAACGAACATCTCTGGATAACACGACTCGCCTATCTTCTGAAATATAGACTCGGTAGCGCTCTTCACCATCGTAGCCTACTAGGTAACCTTTTTGAGCTTTCTTATCCATCTTAGGCCTCTTCTGCACAGAAACATGAAAGTAACAGTTTGAACCAATAATACAAAGATGTCTGTTTCTTGGTTTTTTACCAAACCAAAGCTCGTAAGGACTTACTCCATTTACTGACGATTTCCCCGTCCTGTTTAGTACATAGACCGCTGTTGTAACAAGCTCAGCCCAAATTGCTTCAGCCCAAATTGCTTGTGGGAACTGAACATCAGAATTCGAGTACATAAAAGTTCTTGCCATTTCAACTATTGTTCTGTTCTGTCGTTCACTGCAACCATTTTGCTGTGGCGTATAAGGGGCTGTCAACCGCTGTGTAACTCCCCTACTAAGCAAAATCTCTCGAACGTCTGCATTGTCGAACTCACCACCATTGTCGCTTAGAAGCTCTTTGATGTTGTGACCTTGTTTCTCAGCATGAGCGAGCATTTGTTCTAAAACAATTTTGACATCTGACTTCTCTTTGATGACAAAACCATACCGAAATTTAGTGTAGCTATCTTTAAATACAACTAAATAACTCTTCTTCTGAAATGACTCGGCCAAAGGTCAGCAAACATCAGTTGACATAAGCTCTCCTGGTTTCAAAGCCTTTCTTCTAGTACCAAAAGGCAGTCGATGAGACTTGCCATAAATGCAAGGTTTACTAAATTTTGTCATCTAACTTGACTTTAATATCTAGCTCGCGTTCAGACTTTTCTTTCATGTGATGTTTATCTTGGTGGCCCCATCTCTCATGATACAACTGCAGTGGGTCACTTGATTCAACAATGTTGATACTACTGCTACTCGGGCTAACAGTCTTAATCTCTGCCTTATATAATGTTCCATTCTTCTCTCGAGTGCCCACCAGCACTGGAGCACCATTTACTGAAAGCGAACAGGAGGTAACTGTTGACTGGAACTTGCTATTTGGATTTTTATCATGTGCAGATAATGGAGAGAATAAATTTCTAGCAATCCTAGGAACTAACCAAACGTCCTTTAACTGCAAACGTTGGCTCCTGCCATTAACTATGGAATTGATCTCAATAACACCGCTACCAACAGCATTTAGTTTTTCATCTCCAGCTGCCTTAATACTGCACGAGTTCTCGAACTCATTAAAAGAACAAAACAAATCTAAACGACTTGTATCATGTTTAGTAGCTCCATTATCCACCCACCAATCCTCTGCATTAGGCTCTGCAGCTAAGATTTCATTGTGGATAGACACAAGAGCAATCGTATTTGTAGAAGCTCTAGAATCTGCGATATTACTCTGTGAATTACTACTAACAGCATTAGGGCGTGGACGACCATCTGCAATCCACTTTCTACACTGACGAACCCAGTGACCAGGCTGGCGACAATAATTACAATTACCTGGCTTCCACTTTTGAGCAGTGTAATTTGGCTTATGTTTATTAGTTGAGCTATTACAACTCTGTTTCTGTCTATCGAACCTAGCCACTAAAGCTTCTGGTTTATTACTCTCACTACTTGTGAAGGGTTTCATATTTCGTTCAAAAACACAGAGCTGCATATTCAATTCATCAAATTAACGAACTTCATCTTTGGTAAGCAGCATCCAACTAGATTTAAAACTTTCGAAAAAACATGGTAAAATATGCAAAATTTTACATACCAAAAGCAGATCTGGGAGAGTTTTTTCATTTATTTCCTTTAAACCATTATTTAGTTCATTCCACAAACTCCTCAGCTTGGCTACATGATTGGAAACGTCATCACCTGATGTCCAATTAAAATAAAAGAAAACTGCACATACTTTGAAGAGTTGGTCTTTTGATGTTGCCTCAAACTGCTGCTTCAACGCCTCCCAAGCTTCACTGGCAGTATCTTTGTCCATTATCTTCTGATAGACTGCATCAGAAACCGTACTAATGATCATTGACATAACATAGCTATTCGCTTTTCTATACAAATGACAAGCTTCTTTGTGATCTTTCACTTCCTGTTTCGTTGCCTCACCTTTTAACGAACCTGGTTTCTTCAACTTCTGATCGATACAATCTAATGCACCTTCATGGTAATCCAGTAAATCACGAATCTTTCGCTTCNATGCTTCCAAACTGGCCAATCTGCTTCGCTGGTCAGTTGTTTAATGTGCTTAGCAAACTCCATCTTCGCTATGGATTCAGCAACACTTCACACTAAACGAACGAACTTTAATAATTCACTGAATAACAAATCATCTAAATAAAGCGACTGGTCCCATAACCTATTGAAGTAAAATGCCTTGAATACTAAAAGCACTTTATTATAAACGATCGGACAAGCACTGTCCCGGACGAACAACACAACACAACTAAACAAGATAGCATAGAAGATAATGTGACAAAGAAGAAACCATAGAGATAGAAGAACTGACAAGTGGCGCTATCATAAGGAATTTTACTTAACACTTGAAACTAGATACTTTAACACTTATGTTATGAAATAGCTTATAATAGTCACTGCAAATGACACCAATACAATATTGGTGGCTCTGCCTGTCGTGAAACTGTCAAAGTGTGACCTTTGTAACTTATATGTAGTGTACAGTAAAATTGTCATTGCTTAAGGAGGTCATTGTTCTAGTAAACTATGATTCCAGTATTACTACAGTGGTTTTTTATGCCTCGATGTATTTTGTTTTTTATTAATATTTATTAATATATAGCATACATGACATTACTAATGATGAACATTAAAGGGAAAATAAACTAAATGGTATGATTTCACTGAGGATAACAAAAATGCAAAAACAGATGTAAGTTATAACTATAAATAAATGAAAATTGATTTACTGATCTCAGATTCAACACCATGGACATACGTGTGCCCCAGACAAATATTAGGTCTAGGGATTATGAATTAAGGTTGATTTGTACAAGATGATACCAGACATTATGTCTTGTATGTTATATTAATTGTTTGCAAATTTGAGAGTTAATGTGGTAGGATGTAATGGTCATTTACAATCAAAAATTACATACAATAACGTAATATAACTAGCACAAAACACAGCAAAACTGTTGTCTGTAAAAGCTGCTTCTTACATTCAGCATAATGAAGAAAAATTAGGTTTTAGCTGTCCAATCAGAGTAGAGTACTGTAATAGGAAATAACTTTAAGACATGAAGGTGTTTTGATGTTCGTGCATTGACTACTGTGATTTTTAATGTTTTTATAATGAATATCTGTGAATGGATAGATGCATAAACTCTACATTTGTCTTACGAGTCGTGTCGTTCGTTCTAATCAATATACTGATGACTTTGTGCTTTGGGTTGAATATATTTCCCATGACAAAGCTTGTAGTTCCTTAAGTACGGCCCTTGATTATTTATTATTTTTGTTGGATGATCATGTTTTTAATCTTTCTGTGGATAAGAGTCGCAACCTGTATTTCACATGCAAACGGACCCCGTTGCCGCTACCTTCTCTAAACATCACAGGTTTTCTTCTTCCCTGTGTGACAAATATCCGGTATTTGGGTATATTTTTAGGGGCACGTGGTGGATGAACTACCCATGTTGACTATGCTGTTACTAAATGTTGCAAAAGAATTAACATTTTAAAGTATATCGCCTATTACCATTAGGGTTCTGGTTCTAGCTTTTTTGCTCTTCGTTCTTTTTATGTCTCTACCACCAGGTCTGTTTTAGATTATGGTATTCAGATTTCTGGGCACCTGCCACTCTTTTTGGTGAATAAATTAGAGACTATACAGTACATTTGCCTCCGACTTTTTCTTGGTGCTCTCTCTTATACTCCCATTATGGTCTTCCGTATGTAATCTTTCCTTATGTCCTTGTCCAACTGCTATAGGCTGTTGCAAGGTAAACATTGCATTTGTACTCGTAGTTCTCGCATAAGTGGTATTGCACAGGCGGTTGACAACCTTGGTTATGTTATACCGAACGCATTATTAACGATGGCACACTTTGTTCGGCCTTCCCCTAGATTGTTTCACCATTAGCAGCATGAGGTTTCGTTTTGTTTTCCTTGTCCTCTCTTTCTATCTCCTACTAGATCTCTTTCTCCCATTGTCATTCAACAAGAATTTAAGGTTGATGTTGCTGGATATCCTGACTGTACTTTGATTTACACCGATGCCTCAAAAACTGTCGAAATTTTGTGTCTGCTTATTTTGATTCTTCACATAAATGTTCTGGACACTTTAAAATGCCTCCTGCCACCACCATTTATTTTGCCAAATCTTTGGCAGTGTATATGGCTTTATGTTGTGTTTACAATTTCAAGTTCTTAAATCCTCAGATTATAACGGATTCACGTATTTCATTTACGGCCTTGTCGTCAACTCCCGATAAGCAGGTGCTTATATGGCTCATTAGGGATCAGTGTGTTCTTTTGGATAAAGTTAATGTTACTGTCCTCTTCATGTGGTTACCGGGGCATGTAGGGATTCAGGTGAATGAAATGGTATATAAACTTGCGAAATTGAGTGTTGTACAGGTTGTCTCGAAGCTTCTACTTTCCTTTTCGGTTTTATATAACATATTAAACAGGGAAATTTTCCGGAATTGGCAGCAGAAATAGGAAAATTATACTTCTGTTTATAATACTTCATATGCATGTTTATTACCCATATATTCTCGGCAAGGATATCATCATCATTGTAGTTCCCATAGTTTAGCAGGCACTTTTCATCTCCTTTCATTTCATTATGCATACCAGCCTCATTTGTATCAACTTAATCTAGTCTCTAATCCCTCCTGTATCTGTGGTGCCCCTAATGCAGATTTCTCCCATCTCATTTCTTTAATGTTCCACTGGCGACGATCGAAGTTAGTTGCATTCTGCTCTTCAATGGTTTCGTGTGAGGTTTATGTCTCTTACCCTTCGGTACTTTTTCATCACCGTCGGGTAGTTTGTGACATTGTCGCTCGGTTTTTACCTGAGCACGACACTATTATCTGATTTCGAGAGTTCGGTGTCCTGTTAGATGTCCTAGGTAACAGGCCCTCTTCTACCTTGCTATCCCTTGTTACATGGCCTTTCTATCCCTCCATAGTTGATGGGCCTCTACCGAGAAGCATAGTGTTTGTGATACCATCTGGTATTGTTCCTTGTTTAGTTTTTCGGTGGATATGACTATTCATTTGTCTTTCTCCTATATTTGGTTTTGACCATGGTCTTGCTTTTGGCGACATTACCACAAAAAAAAATTACGACTCGTGTCGTGAGCATGAAGTGGAATTGGCAGTTTTTTTCACGTATCTCCGTATGCTGGATGTGTTGCTTTTGTAATCATGCATAATATTATAGAGTAAGTCCTTTCGTCGTTGTTTAAAAATATCTATTTCATAGACACAAAAGGTAATTCCAGAAACAGAATATTATTTTGTAGTCGAGTGATGGGCATAATCGAGTGAAGAAAAACAAAGTATTCGATTATGAATGATTATACGAATAATCGGTGATTCGTACTCGTCATTCAAATATTTTAAACGGAGCGATCGTCACCTTTCAGTCCTACTCCCCACCACTCATCACTCGTCACTTCACGACTCTCGATCATCGAGCAGGGAAGGCAGCTAGTGGCGAGTGCCGAGTGACCAATTGATAACTCAATCTCCGTTCCACACGCGCTTCGCTACTATGACAGGAGGGAGGAAAGTGAAAATACATGTATTGTTATGTGTATATCTGTTAGATGTCACACACAACAATGTGTTTGCTAGTCCTTGTAAGAACACATTTATTTGTTACTTTCTGCTCTCCCTCCCCTTCATGATTGCTACCATTTACTGTTTACCAAAGTCAGTTGCTGCTCCGCCCTGTCTGCGACGTGCGCTGCGGCGTGCGCTGTTGCCAGTTCTCCATAAAAACGAAACTGCTGATGCTCAAACAGTCGTGCTGAACACTTCAAATACAGGAGTATAGTCTGTCCACTGTAATATACTAACTTTCCGCCAACATTTTCCTGCACTAAAATATGTTTGGTATACTTTTAAATTATTTCAGACCAAGGATTTTTTTTTTAAGTAGTGTTTTATTATTATGATATTTCTAATTTAAATCATAAATCTAATAACTATAATAATAACAGTGGATGAACGTTATTCAACATCACCGAGAATTTAGGGTGATACAATTTATGATTATTTTATAGTATAAAAATCATGAAATATTGCACAAATAATTATACAAAATAATGTTATACCAGTTTTACCCAAATACAAATGTATAGGACACTTGTTTACATATTTTTTTCAGTTATTCTTTAGTTAGGCTGTATTAAATACAAAGCCTTTGGTTACATATTATGGAATAATAAATGTTTCAATAACAAAACTGGCAATTCTTGAAATAACTGTTTACGAACATAATGTAATTTACCTTTGAACTTGTCATCCTTTTCTTTGAAATCCAGTGTTGCCAGTAATATGATGTTTTCATACATTGTATTTTTAAAATTGACTTATATAAATTAGAAATGGCTCTTGTTAGCCTCTATTTACTTATGTATTGCAATTTTACGTAAAGAATAAGCAACTGCTAAAAACGAAAATAAAATGTTTCACAATTTGGTTAATTTTATGCGGGGAAAGGCAGTCTGTTATCGAGTGTTCATTCGGATATGGAATAATTAGATAATTTGAATCACTCGAATACTGATAGTTTGATTACTTGTTTCATTCGATTATGGCCATCTTTAGTTGATGGCAAACAACTATTTACAATTGTGGCAAGCACAATATGTATGTTAAATGATCTATTTTTTATTTTTTTTTCTAACCTACTCTAAAACTAAGTGTTATATATTAGTCCGCGATAGGAACGGGATTATTGCGTCTCAGGGCTAGCCCCTTACGCTTACAAGGGAAGCAAAAACATGCAAGGAGACGTGCAACGCGGCAAAGAGGGATTGGGTTTCCCATGGCCGAGTTTGGCCATGAAAAACCTCCCTAATGTAATTATAGTTAACTAACTACATCTAGAAGAGAAAGGGAAAAACCGGCACAGACACCGTAAAAACGCTTTCGACAGGAAAGAATTAAAATTGTTACATGCATTATGAGAAAATGCTACAGGAGAAAGATAGGTGGGTACCATGCTCTTTATTATTGGGAGAGGAGAAACTTGTAGAAATTTCTATCGATGGTTTGTTTATATACTGATGCACGTCTCTTACATCTTATTCTCATTGGCTGGCGTAAAAAACGTACCATAAGAAAGTGATAGATGGCTATCTGTAACTTCATACCATGTTACTTACAGACAGCTGCTAGTTGTGAACGAGTATTGTAGATGCTACCATTCAACAACTACAGGTATGGAATTTCATGCTATAATGCTATATGGGTAATTATTCAGAGTAGCTGCTTTTCTGTAAATAAAAGAAAAATCACGGAAAATTGTATATTTCCATTCTACTAATTACACAGAATACGAATTTACTAGAGGTATTAACGTATTACCAGTACAAACCACATATACGATAGTGGGGAGCGCTATGAAGATCAGGGAAATTGTGAGATAAAATCAATAAAAATACACTGTAGTAAATACAGAAACACCTCAATTTAACATTTGTCTACCCAATTTCGTAATGTGTGTCAACCTAACATAACCTAACCACACAATGTACGAATCACTGTTTCACATTTTTAATCTAACCTAGGTTTGTAGGGTTTTAATCTAAACGAGGATTGTTGGGTAATTATCTAGAGTAGCAGATTTTTCGTTAAAAAAAAAACCCCGAAAAGTGGTATATTTCCACACTACTAATTACGCAGAACACGAATATACTAGAGGCATTAATGTACGACTAATTTCATTATATATATCCACCTAACCCAAGAGAACCTAACCCAATGATGAGTGAATCAATATTTTACATTTTTATACTAACCTGGGATTGTTGGGTTTTAAACTTACCTACGAATGTAGGGTTTTAAACTAACCTAGGATTTTAAACTAACCTGGAATTTTAGGGTGTTAATCTAAACCAGGATTTAAGTCTAATCTAAGATTTTAGGGTTTTTAAGTAACAGTAAAACACACGGGAAGTATATGAATCTACTCACCTGGGTGGGCAGCAGGTACAATTCTACTGTCCTCAACCCATCCAACTGTGGTGCATCTTACCTTAATCGACAAAACACCACAATCTACTAAAATATCCAAGTAACATCCGCCACATAGGCGAGTATTACGCACAGAAGCACTCGTACTAGAACCCTCCATTCTACAATCACAAGCCTTCACACGGTCGGGTTCGGACATTGCAAACCACGCGCACATAATATTCACCTCACCGCGAACCGCATTGTATCCCATACAATAGGGTATTAGGCTATCAACTTCACCTCTGTAGCCGATAGGTAGCGTTAGCACACTTACATTGCTATACAACATGACGTGCGATGTTAACAAAGTGGCCGAACTGCTTTCTACTTTTATCTATTTTATTTAGTACGTTCTACTTATTTTACCATTACGTCCTCCTCAATATTAAAAAGGTAAGCTGTGCAGAACCCATTTATGTTACTTTTGTGGGTCTACGACGTTTCCTTCAGAAAAGCAGCTACTCTGAATATTTACCGCAGTGGAAGGTATTGTATAATATTTTGAAGGGTGTTATAAACTGTGTTTTAAGAAGGTAATGTTAGGTTATGGTTCTGTGGTGGGAACTTCGCTACTGTAGTATTATGTAGTATAGTCTATTTGCTATTTGGACAACAAGTGGGCACTCTATTCTACATCACTGATACCATTTACAGTAATGTGACGTACAACTGAGCCCATTCGTTAAACTCCTTGAAAATGCATATATATATATGTCTATATATATGTGTGTGTCTATATATATAGAGAGAGTGTGTGTGTGTGTGTGTGTCTCTCTCTCTCTCCCACCCCCTTCAAGAAATCAGCCCACATCTGATGTGTTTGGTTATTTCATAAATATGACATATATCGCAAGCGTTGTATATTTCTGTTAACATAAATGTATATTATTTTTGGCAAAATTTAATCGTTACTTATATTTGATATTTAAATTATATTTAATTTATAATTAATAATAATAAAGACAGTAAGAAAATATGAGTGTTGGCATAGTTATCATGCAAACTATTATTACACTGAGTGTGCACGAATGTGGTGCGTTGTCCCTATGGTGTAATTTTCTAGACTTGATTAAGCTTTGTTTCCATGAAGCAGAGGAATATCGTGGAAGTAAAACTTCAGCAGGGCTTCAGAAAAGTTGGAGGTAACTGTGTGGTAACAGTTAATGGTAGTGTGTTGTTTTGAAGGAAAATACGTCGTGGTATCGTATTGTATGCTTGGGCCGATTTGTGAGGGATCATTTGCAAACAATTAGTTAAAAATGAACTAATAATTGAGTGAACGGAATCCTGGCTATAAAATGAATTGATTCTCTTGAGTTGATTGGAAAGTAGAACACGAGCGGAAAGAACGTTAAAGGAATCTGGAGTCGAAAGTCATCAGACCTTGTACAACATCCGCGAAGAGAGGGGGATGGCCTTCACAACGAGCATCATGTAACTATTATCTCTCTTAATAGATACCTTCTGCAAGCCCAATGCTAGACTACAAGGAATTTGTTTGTTTACCAATAGATTTCTCTCAAAAGTACCATTTATAAGTTCTAAACAAGTGCTGAATGCAATTAAAGTAACTGTTATTTGTTACATGAACAATTGTAATATAGTTGAGATGCATAAATGACAAGGAAAGTTTAATTGCACTGTCATTATATTGACACAAGGTTATGATTTAACAGGCATCATAACAATTGTAATATAGTTGAGATGAATAAATGACAAGGGAAGTTTAATTTCACTGTCATTATATAGACATTACTTTTTGAATTCAGTTCAGTCTAATTTAATGTAAAACTTAAATAACATTTTTCAATGCTAGTTTTGTCTGCTGCTATACCATAAATAAGGTGTATTGCATTCTGTTTGAATTAGTCCTTGTTAAAAAGAAATAAATCAGTTTTTGGCAAAATTGATAATCAAATGTTTTTTTAAGGTATTTACACCTATTTTGTTAAAATGATGTAAGTCAGGCTGCTTTTTTGATTCTAACACTAACAGCTCAATAAAATGGGATTTAAGTAACAGACTTAACACCCCTCTAAGAATAAATATCCTTTTTTTCCTAAGCAATGTCTCACATAGACTAAAATTAATTTTTCTTCCCTACTGTATCTCTTCAACTGTTAGGGGGTTGTTTTATTATTATTTATTTTTTGATTGTAATAATAATTATTGCCCTTTTGCAAGTGTTTTTTTCACTCTCCAGTCCCGTCCTAAATGATCCAACCGCCTTCATCACCACCAACTCCTCCCACAACATACTCCACTTCCTCACAGCTCTCACCAGCATGGACTGCGTTCCCCTCTCCATTAATCTCCATAACTTCTGGAACTTTCTACTGTTTGTACATCTGCCCCTGTACAACCCCTTGGGAACATGTCCACTTAACTTCTCCACCCACCCACTTCATTCACTGCCATGTACATCCTGACCAGCTTCTCCACTCTTCACCTGTCACTGACGTAGCTCCACCCCAACTTCATCATCATTAACGACTGTCTAAAATTCCTTTCATCTCGCCTTTCTCATCTACCCTTAATCCACCTCGCTGCTCTTCTTTGCACCTTCTCCAGCTCTGCATATTCTATTATCAACTTAATAAAAGCTTCATAAGCCTTCTCTTTCACCACCCCACTAACCTCCTTTATAATTGCTTTCATACCTTCCCTCTTCCTAGTGAACATTACAATCTTTGTTTTTCATACATTATTCTTCATTTCATTTCTTTCTGTCTGCCTCCTTATTTTTTCTGTGTCCTTTTGCAACTTATTCTCCCCACTCACCTCTACATACAGCACTTAATTGTCTGTAGACAGACTCACTTTGCCACCCACCATTTTCCCCAGGTCATTAATCATAATGGTGAACCAAAGGTCTAGCACACTACCCTGCAAAACCCCTGATGTAACTCCATCTTTGTCTGACAAGGACTTCCCCACTTCCACCCTCTGTTTTTCCCCCTCAGGAAGTCCCCTATTCAATCCACTACCTGCTTATTATCTAGTAGTTAATCCATTTTTGCGTCAAAATCCCGTGGGGCACCCTATCAAAGGCCTTCTCAAAGTGTATGAAGCCGGTATCCACCTGCTTAACTTCATCTCATGCCTGCACCAAACCCCCCAGTAGCCCAGCCAGCTGCCCTAAAACCATGTTGGTACACCTGCAGCCAGTTCTCTTCATTCATAACGTCTACCACATTCTATACTACAAGCCTCTATCGCCTTTCCTCCTCTTGCTTGTAAGCCACCAATGCCTCCTTCCAGCCCTGTGGCAGCTTGCCTTCCCCTACAGATATTCTAAACAACACGGCTCTCTCTCGCCAAACTTTATGGCTCCATTCCCTACACCATCTGGACCCTCTACCTTGATACTCTTCAAACCCCCTATAACCTTAGCTATACCCTTCTCTAATATCCTGAACTTTCTCTATAACCTACTTTTCCCCTCATCGTCCCTTTGCCAGACATCTTGCTTCTCAAACACTGGCAAATACTGAGTCTGTAGTAACTCAGTTTTGTTCCTTCTCAGTTGTTGCACTTAAACGCTCCTTACTATTCAACACTGGGATACCGCCCTTTCCTCCTTTTACCTTCTGAACATACTGATACAACATTCTTCATTCCTTTCTTTGCTCTTCTTCTGTTATGCTGCGTAGTTATTCATTCTTTGTGTGCATAATCAGCCTTCTTAGTTCCCTTCCCATCTGTTTCATACAAACCTTAGTATTATCAAACTCTGTGTTCTTCCACCGTGCATGCACTTGTCCACACTTTCTCTTTATCCTTTTTATTTCTCGTCAATAGTACAGAGGGCCCCCCCCCCAGCCATAATAATATTGTTCGGCACTAATTTCTTTAACATTCTCTCTATAATTCTGCTCTAATCAGTATACATTACACCTTGGCCCACTGCTCAAACCTATAATTAAATACATTTTCTGGCCCCTTCTTGTTTCCCCTCCTATACTGCCATATTACTCTAACACTAGGATTTTCTATCCTCAGCCTTCTAGTCCTGATTTGCACCACCAGAATATCAAAGTCACTGATGGCATCTAAGACACCACATCCAGCACTGCCCCAACACCTTGTACATTACATGTTGTGGGTGTTTCTACTGCCTGAACCAACTGTGTGTTCACTAATTGTGATGCCATCCGCTGCATCATGTTGCCCATCCTCTCAGCTCCCTCTAACCACTCCACACCTGGCATGTTCAGCTTCCCCGCCACTATTGTCCACTGCCTGTCCCTCAGTTTATCAATACTTTCCTTGACCTCCTATATTGCCCTGACAAGTCTGACGCTTCTACTCCTCACCCTTGTCTCAATTTCCATCACCTCAGCCACATAACTTACACATTTCCTCTCTTAAGCCCACCATTATTCCCCCTCCTCTCCTGTCTGCTTCTCTTCTGTAAATTGTCAATTTGTCTTGTTGGTATTCACTGTCTAACACTTTCTCACAAAGACATGACTATATCTGCCCCATATCCCTCAACCATTCCCCAGAAGCTATTCAACTCTTATAAGCTTCTACAAATAACCACTATTAACTTAATGCAATCCTCACATCGATTTCCTTTCCTCCTCCTTTCCTTCCCCTGCCACTGCTTCAGTGGTCAACAAGTCTCCTATCCATTCGACTTCTAATTCCCTTTCCCTTCCTGTACATTTTTGTTTTGGTTGCTATTACTGTCTTCCCTGAACAATCCTGAACAAACCTGAACAGTCAACTATCTTCCTGCTTAGAAGATACCCTGGTATCCTCTTTCCCTGGAGACTGATTTAATATTGCTGTTAAGAGGTGCAATGCAAAACTTACACCTGCATTGCTCTATTGTGGGATTGCACACATATTAAACTCCACATGAGATAATGGATGCAAAGAGGAACAGAATTTTCTTTGCTCTGCACTGCATCAGTGGAAACGTCTTGTAGACTTATTTAATTGGGCCACTGGTTTGTCAAATGCACATAGTCCCTTCCTATACATTCACGTATTTCCAGTTGTAACTATAGTAATATGGCTCCCCTCTTCTCTGCTTAGTCTCTCATGTATCTCACTGACTGCAACTGCCTTAGCATAGTTGACACCCTTCCTGACTAGTACTACACTAACCACTATCCTTACCTTGGGGAACTTCACCTTAATCTGTTCCAGCAACCCCCTTAACTCCTGTTCCACTTCATCTACTTCCTTACATATAAGTCATTTCCTCTTCCGTGTACTGCTACCACCTTAACTGCTTCACTTCCCTCAATTGTGAATTATGAGTTAAAGTAACAAGTGTTGACAAATTCATTGTGGAACACAAATATTAGAAATAGTAATTTGTAACTTGTGAAACAAGGGCTCTGAAGTCTGGAATTTATTATTGGCTACCAAATATTTGAAATCTGGTGAAATATATTGGCGCGTCACAACTCTCATTATACTTTTAAATGTTAATTTGTGAAGTAAGTTGTCAGTTTGGATTTGTTCAATTTAATAGAAAAGAAAATTTGTTCACAAATATATTTCTTAAAATTCCCTCATACTGACCATTTTATGTTCTACACATATGATCTCAAAATAAAGTGTTGTCTTATTCAAAACCAAAGAATTCCAGTTTAACTGCATTTCAGAAGTAGAATAGCAAGTGATCACTTGGCTTTTACCATGTAACTGGCAGAATTTGGAATTTAGTTTTCAAATAAAATGATTGACAAAGGTTTATAAGCTGGTGTTGATACACGATCACCATGCTTTGTTAACCTTGTTGGCATTCTGCGGAATCTTTAGTATAATATAGTACTTTGTGAGGTGGGAAAACTGTTATCCAACTATTGCTCCAATAGGAGCCTCTGGTTGAGCGGAATTTGCGTAGATATTGCAGTTTAAAAGTGTGTTATGTAGTCTAGAATGTGTCTGTATTCTGCCATCAGTGTTTACTTCACAGAAGACAGTCTAGCTACAAGCAGGAAGTTAATATTGTTTGTTAACAGCACTAGTAATTGAAATGCTTGAACATTTAATAATATTACCATTGTTTTTAAGAAGAGAGCATGTTCTCATGCTTGCTAATGTAAAGTTAGACATAGCTGTGTATGTTACTGACGAATGTCATAGTTGCCAGTTACACAAACAAGTTTACATAAACATATATAGATACGTGAAGATGGGGGAGGTGAACTAATATAGAGGATAAGAGTAGCTTAAATAATAGTCTCTCATAGAACAAGTGTGTGTGTTCGGGTTTTCACAACTCTACAGTTCAAATACATCTAATATTCAGACTCCAGTTTATTATTCTGAGCAGTAAATCATTGTAAGAATGCAAGAACAGTTAGAAATGGACGCTGTGGTAATGTGAAGCTAGGAGTTTGCACACCAGAACAATTCACGCACTCTCAGCCATTTTTGTGTTAGCAGTGATTATCTCGCCCAAGACAAAGCAACGACATGTGTTTCACAAACAGCCATGACTGTATTGGGAACTGTGGTACCTACTTCTCAACTGATGTGTGTATCGTCAAGTGAAATAGAATGTATTAATAACTTCTATAATTATTGAAAGTTCTTCATCACTGGCTCTGTTCTGTCGTGCCACTCATACAACTATGGAGATTACCTGCAGTGGATCTCAGCATCACACACAGGTCATGTGGCCTGCACATGCTACAGACCAACCAATCAGGATCACGTTCAGCTCCCATTGGTCCAATACTAGCCATGGATATAGGGGTGTGGCCAGTAGTTGTAATAACACACCTCATCGTCAGTATGGTCTACATGTGTTTGTTGTATCAGTGCAGTGTGTCAGCTGGGCTCGGCTGTGTGTAGATACTGTGTTCCTGTCTTCACTCAGTGTGGTTATTGTTCCAGACAATGACTGAAGTCGCAGTGAAGCAGGAGCCGTGCGACATAACATTCCCAAGGATCAAGGAGGAGTTGGATGAACTCATGGTAGGTGCTAAACCTCTGTGACCTTTTATAGATGCATTTGTTTTTTATAAATAAAAGGGTAAAATATCAAAACCTACTTAAAGGTCATTTTTAGCCTTATTTCGGAAGGAAAGAAGGCTTATGAGATCACTTTCCTGTATGTGTGCGTGTGGCTGTGCATGTGTCCCCCCTTTCAACTTTGGAATTCATGGACCGAATTTCACCAAACTTGGTACACATATAGAACTTAGTAAGGATACCGGACTTTGATAGTTTTCAATTACTATGGGCACTTACTTTCAAAATGGTGACCATTTTTAAATTTGGGGTGATATGTCATATATTGGAAACCATTCAACGGATTGAAACCACGTTTCGTATGCTGGCAGAGCATCATTTAAGCAATAAATTTTGAGATGGATATCGTAGTTTGTTATTTTGAAAAATAGCACCAAATAAAAAATTAAAGATTATTCATTATATCTCGAAAAATAATTAAATCCATTCTCACCCAATTTGGCAGGAAAGTAATACTATGATAGGCCTAGTAAACATAAGGGATTGTAATTGATTAGGTACTCACATTCAAATTGCAGTCAAACAAATTTTTTTAGGTTTATTTGGTATATCTTCCATACCATTTAAACAATTTCGACCATATTTTATATACTGAAAGTATCTGCTAGGAGCATCGTATTACCATCACATAACCAATTTTGGAAAATAGCACCATACAAACCAATAGAGTTATTATGTCATGTCTTGGCAAAAAAAAAATTTACCAATTCCTACCATATTTGGCAAACAAGTAATACTGATGCAGATGATTTTAAGTGATATGTTTTAAGCATGCCAGACATCTATTTCCAAAATTGCGGCCATATAGTCGTTTAAGCTTAGAATGCTATAGTGTTGAAATTATGTAATTAATTCCAACATAACCTTGTATTTTGGCAGTAGATATTACGTCTATTAACAGTATCTACATGGAGTATATCTTCTCTGCCTTGTAAGATAGCGCCATGCGAATAAATTAAGTTTTTGTGTCATATCTCAGTAAAAAATGACAGACTCTTACCAAATTTTGCAAACAAATAGTACTGCAGCATGTGGTCTAAATTGGAATGTTTTAAGTAGGTCGGGCTCTTATTTTAAAATGATGGCTATGTAATTATTTTAGCTCAGTTGATTTTATTAACAAAACAAATTCAAAATTAAGATTGTATGCTGGCAATACCTATTATGACAATAATATGTGTCTTTGCAGAGCCCCATTTCTCTACCATTTAGGTTTTTTATCTCATGTTTCAAATAATCGACCTATTGATACAAAATTTGGCGAAGATGTACTGTGGTAGGCCATATTAATATATGTATTTTTTATGTATGAGACACTTATTTTCAGAATAGCGGCTATAAAATCATTTTAGTTTTGTGTGCTATTACACGAAGTTATGTAATCAATTTTAATTTAACTTTGTATATTGGCAGTATACAATTATTGAATGTGCTACTACAATACTATTTTGTCCTCGATTTATGAAGATCGCCATATGAAAATTATATATGTTTTATTGCCATATCTCGAGGACCAATACACAGATTCCCACCAAATGTTACACTGGAACATTTAAACATATTTGTACCAAATTGTGCACACTATAAATGCTACAGAAGTCCATATAAACTTTCATAATTTACATGGGTCAGACAATGATGTTCAAAATGGTTTAGGAGAGTTTGCCACTCATATTAAACAATTTTACCAATTGTAACCAATCTTTATAAGTAAACATTATACAATAAAAGCATTGTATATAGAGCTTGCTTTTTTTTGTAAATTTTCTACGATAGCATTAAATAGGAAAATAATGTTTTTCATAGCGTGTCTGAGGGACCAAACAACCAATTTCCACCAAATTCTTCACAGAAGTAGCGCTATGGTAGGCCGTGTAAACTTACATGTTTTAAGTGGCTCGGTCACTTGTATTTAAAATGATGGCTCTTCAAATATTTTAGGTTAGTAAACCCTATAATTCGAAATATTAGACTGATGAAATCCGAAGTTGATGTTCCAAATCTGACCTCCATAATTCACTGCATTGCACACTAGCTTATTGTAGGAGGTTTTCTGTTTCAAGTCCTGGGTAATCCACGTGTGTATTTGTAATTGTCTCACTGATGTTGCATACGTTTCTGGTTTAATTTCTAATGTTGTTGCTATCAAAGAGAAGACAAGCCCTACCTACCAACTAAGCTTTCAAGAACTTATTAAAAAATGTATTGCACCCATGTTGAGGAAAGTAGTCTTATTAGTTATGTCAGTAACTACTTATTTACAGTGCAATAAAACAGTGCTCTTTTTTTTCTATACGAGATACCTAAATATTAGAATCTTTCTTTAGTAGATATCAAAGTAGCAAAATATTCAAATTTATACAATTTATATTATGCATATAGTTTCCTCGGAGTATTAATTGAAAAGTTATTAATTTGACATATTGAATGGTATGTGTGTTTAAATATTTTACGTCCGAAGAACTGTAAAATTGTTATAAATGTGTATGACTCAGAACAAAAGAGGAAACAAAGGGGGACGGGGGTTTAAAAATTCACATTATAATTAAGTTATTCCGAACCATATAATGTAGGAGAAGGTGCAACTCGCAGACATGACAGTCAATGTGACATGGGATGGCCTATTGAAGGGCAGAGTAAGCCGGAATATGACAAACTGCATGGTGCTAAAGACGTGGAGCCCTTGGAGCTAGGTACTGAGGTGTGGGTGCCGGATCCGAAAATATATAGAACAGTTTGAGGACTACAGATGGACAAGAAACCAAAGATCTGTCTCCATTTTCATTCTGCACAGCGTCTGCTTTCCCCTACCTGGGCAAGGCAGGAGGGGCGGAAAACAGGCTCTCGGCGGTAGAGTTCATATTACACGAGCAGAAGTGCAACTCAGGCATTTTATTTCATGACGTGTTCATCACGTAACCCTACCTATATTTTGAAATATGTTAACTGTTTCAATCGGAGCCAGCATATCTTACACTGGTTTTTCTATATTTAGAACGGTAACAAACGACTGAACAAGCGAAGTGAAACATTGTCTTGATTCGGTGTTTGTGTCACAAATCTGTATATAAACGTCTTCAAGGCAAGCATAAAAATGTGCAGGTAACTGCAAGGGTATGTAACTGACCAGTGATTTGTTAGAGTCCATTAAAATTGTAAAACAGTGAAGAAAAAAATATTTGAACAAGAGAAAACAGATTACACACATAAAAATTTTACCTTCCCAAATAATGGACAAATATTTAATTTCTTCTGTCGTTTTCTTACCTTTAGGTTTTGAAGAGTCAAATTCGGTTTGCTGTTTACTTTATCCTCTGCCAAAATTTGTTTGATTGTGGATTCTGAAACTCATGTTACAGTTTTTGTTGCTTTAATGACGTACATCAATTTATACTTTTTTTTGTTCACAAAGATGCGTTGCAACATTGTATACCATCTTCCGTGCTTGTTTCCACAGCAAGGGTGTAGAAATAAGCATATTTTTTCAGTGGAGGTCTGTCGTTACAACATACCTTTTTTACCACACCAATTACCAATTTCATATGTCCGCACCCATTAGAGAGCAAAGGAGGCCTTGGTGGCCAAGCTTATATTTTAGACTTATTATGTTTGTTTGTAACGATACAATATAATGTTATTAACGTTATACTTCTTTTATGTAAATTAAACCTTTATATGCCGACCGGCATATGTGAAGCAGTGTAGCCTCTACGCGCAAGCCGCTGAACTAGCATACATTGATTGCATAGTGATTGTAGAACTTTACGAACTTAAGCAGAGACCCTCTAATTTTATTAGACGCGACTCTGTAGCAAAGTCCAACGCATGCCTATATCGTAGTCTTTAGTGTATTCGGTTCATATATTTTACATACAGCAGTCTGAAAAGGCAGTTTTTAGCTATTTTGGAGGGCATCAAACTGTTTACAATGTGCGCGATGTCTTGAAAATGCATTCCGTCATCGCCTGTAATGTGCTTTCTTTTCATAGGTTAACCTAATGAGACGCCTTTTAAAAGTTTCATCAAAAGACACATTTTTCAAACACAGCAGCGCATTTCAAGCGCCAGGGAGACCACCGCCTCATAAACACACTACATTATTATTATTATTATTATTATTGAGTTCCAGTTTAAGTTGTTTTGCAAATGTTGTAGTCCACAAAAATTTAGCTAATTAGCTAATGAAATTCTTATTATTAATTTTTAAGTGAACCTAGATATTTAACAAAATATTACATCATTTGTGCCAAATAAAATTTAAGGGATATTACAGTTATTATAACAAATAAATCTATTGGTCGTATCATGTTGTTACCACCTATTTTTTGATGATGTTGATAGGTAGGAAATATTTTTAACCTTCCTTTGTAGTATACTTGTAGCCAGCAATGTCTTGTGATGCTCGCCTCATCCCAATTGCATACCTTAAAATATGTTCGATAATGAACCAAGAGAATAAATAGAACACGAGTATTAACATTTTTTATAAAATGGTCCGACAGTTATAGAAACGAGGAATTTCAGTCTTAAGTATGATCGGGAGTCCAGTGGGTACATCGTAATTCCAGTGAAGATCATTGTATACCCCAGAGAGGATTCGGAATCGCACTTCTCCCATAGGCTCTACACCCATGCTCCGCAGCGGTGTACCGGACTTAATACACGACGTAGATGCCATGGAGGTAAGTCTTACCATGTGACTCGAGCTGCCCAACAACCGTGCTTGACTGATCCCGCAGTGCCGCGAGCTGCTGAGTGACTAAACACCTCCACTACAAAAATTTTTCGTCACGTGACTGCCCGCTGACACTGGGGTTTGCGCGTGTTTTGTCCCACTATATCAAGATCCCTAGGTCCTACCCACTCATTACAGACTCACGCACCATCCGGTGAAACTAAATACTAGTAATACAAACATGAACAGAGAGCAAGGAGTATGTGTCGGAACTACCGTCACTGAGGTATCCACGAGACGCCCAAAAAAGAGAAGAGGACAACGGGGACCACAGTACAAGGAATGGAAGAAGATTCTTACAACCACAAAGACTGGACCTATGAAAGTGAGGAAAGACAAAAACAAGACAAATGCATGTGCTCAGTGTGTAAAGAAATGTGGTGTTGGGAAATACATGCAAGGTATGTGAGGTTGGCAGCAATTGGGTGGGAACAGTAATGGCAGACGTGAGAGATAGACAGACGTAGTATGTATAATGAATGACAAAACAATTACTATTATATTTTGTTGTATAACTGGTGCACTTATATATGAAATGTGGTGTTGGGAAATACATGCAAGGTATGTGAGGTTGGCAGCAATGGGGTGGGAACAGTAATGGCAGACGTAAGAGATAGACAGACGTAGTATGTATAATGAATGACAAAACAATTACTATTATATTTTGTTGTATAACTGGTGCACTTATATATGAAATGTGGTGTTGGGAAATACATGCAAGGTATGTGAGGTTGGCAGCAATGGGGTGGGAACAGTAATGGCAGACGTAAGAGATAGACAGACGTAGTATGTATAATGAATGACAAAACAATTACTATTATATTTTGTTGTATAACTGGTGCACTTATATATTTTGCCCGAGAACAATCATTTTTGTAAGTAAAATTTATATTAATATCTAAGAAATTTTCAAACCTTTAAGCAAGTTTTTGATTAAATCATTTTGTTTTATGTACAGATATTTAAATATTATGTAAATTGTTTACTTTTTAATTTATTACTATTTCAGATAGTATAATTAAAACTAGGGATGGGTCGAATAACCAAAAATGTCGATTCCGGTTCCGGTGTCGATTCTACAATTTAAATATCGGTTCCAGTATTCGGTTCTATGTATTTTGAATACTTGCCTTTTGCATGCAACTTTTTTAAACCAACGCAGGTAAAATTCATTAAATGTTTTATTGAACAATTATATGGATGAATTGAACAATAACAAAGTGTGAAGATAAGTTTTAATGTATACAGATAAACTTTTTGTATAAAATTTATTTAAGGTTAGTAAATATGTAAAAAATAACTCTTTTTTTACATTAATATGTGGTGATTGTGATATATTTGAAAAATACTTTAATTAAATAACTCATGGCCCTCAAACCAAAACATCGTGGCATGCTGTATGATAAATGTAACCTACACAAAGGTTCGTTAAAAGAAGGTCAACAGCTGTAGTGGTCCAGATTTCTTATCTTTTTTTTTGCTTCTTTTATGGTGTCTGGGCGGCCCTTTTTTTGCCTCGTTTACACAGTGACTCCCTGGTTTTTTTTTTGCCGTGCTGGAATGTGACACCTCGAAAAAAAAGTCTCTTCTTCCTCTCTTACTCATGGCCATCCTTCCAAACAAAGAAGGCTTGGAGGAATGTATCGATCGGCTAGCAGTCTTATTTACGGCGGAGGGCTGAGAGTTAAGAGAGAGAGAGAGAGAGAAGGGAGAGGAGTGTTGATGTCAGAGCGAGAGATGAGATAACAGACTATTCCCATACACTTCCCTCCTAACAGTTTACGAGTACAACTCCTTAATTGTTTTTCCGTGTAAAGCACGCACCCCAGAAATATTTTCCTTTATATTGGGGAAAAAGGGAGCGCTATACATGAGTAAATACCATAGTTATTTTTGTAACAACAGAGTTTCACCATTGCTGTGTAGAACCAAGAACCGAGTAATTGTTGTTAACCTAAAACTGGTTCCGAGTCAAACCTCAAGAACCGGTATAAATTGGAACCGAAGAACCGAACCGACCCATCCCTAATTAAAACTAATATACCCTATTTCTTGTTACTGTTACGATAATCTAGTTGAAATCAGCTGCTCACTGTCTCTGACGATACTCCTTGAAACTCACTGTGTAGAGTTACTGCAGATTCCGTAATATATGATCAGTTGGGTAAGCAGTAGTTTGTTTTGCTAACCAGTTTTGACCAAATGTCACTTCTGTTTACAATATAAGACACCACCTCAGTAACCCTGCGATAGTTTGGAAAATAACCAGAATTCTTATGATCTTCAAATGAATTACAGTGCAGATTTATACTAGTACTAGCTTTTACCTGTGGCTTCACTCGCGTGGTTATAGTAACAAACTTATAGGGAGAAATAACAGTATTTGTTATCAGACACACTGATCATTTATATTTCTTTGTAGATCTGGGTAAATGCTAGCAATCAGTTCCGTATCACTCTGCATGAAATTATTAAAATTCCCCGTTAGTCACACACAGCCCTCTACATCTGTTTTTAACCAGCCATGTCCAATTTTTAATAGTGTATCAGCATAATGTCCTATATCAACGTCATTGTAGAGGTGCACTCTCATATTTGTCGTCAAGCTGAATTTCTTGACATTTGCCCATAAGCTTGACGACTTGAGACAGGCTTTGATTTCATCTGCAGGTGTGCCCTCTGAATCACCGGTAGAGTTTGGCGGAAGTCACCAGCCAGTAATACAACCATTCCTCCCATAATGTCTGTATGATTTCATATATCGTGTTGATTTCGGTTTAGTGCCTCTATCGCTTTTTTTTGTGACATTGTGCTTTTGTCCCACACTAACAAGTTACATTGACGCAGCATTGTACCCCAAGTGCTATTTTTACTAAAAAAAAAATTTCCTGAGGGAGTGATATATTTTTTCGGAATAAAAAGTAGCCTATGTCACTTCCCGGCCTTCCAAACTATCTCTCTGCTAAAATCACGTCGATCCGTTGCGACATGAAAGAAGGACCGACAAACAAACAAACACACTTTCCCATTAATAATATTAGTTAGTATACTATTTTACATAAAATGAAAATTAATCTTTAATCCACAGTCATAATTTCTTGCAAGTAATTTTTTTAATAACCTGATATATATTTGAACAAAACTACCATATTTACCAGCTGAGTATAAGACCAATACAAAGCACAGAAAACATCACCTTTCAGAAATATTTCTACCATACCAGTCTACAGCACCAAGATTCTGGAAGCAAGTAGTGGGTATACAAAAATTAAACAAGTGACAGAATTTGGCTGCTTTACTAACGTTACTCCCAGCTGCGGAAAACAACAGACTTTGCATCGTTTTGTCTTAGGGTACACTGTCCAATAATGAATTAGAGTTGGGAGAGTTGAATTTGCTAACGATGTAACAACTGTGATGCTGTTGTTGGGATAAGAACTACACGTAGCTGCTGTATGTTATCTGGGGAAGTTATGCAGTGGTGCTGTGAAGGTTGTGTTTCAGAAACAGTAGCAGTGTAATGCAGGGGATAGACTCCAGTGTGTGGTGACTGTGTGATATGTTTCAGTACGAGGACAACTATCAACACCCAGACTCCAGTACTGTAGCTGTCGTAAAGGAGGAGATAACCATAGAAGAGAACCCCATTGACATTGAAGAAGATTGCACAGGTACTTGGATTATGGGGAAGTTTCCATAGAAACATTCAGAAAAATTTAAAAGCTTGAGTAACTTGGTTTTTTATTATCATTCTACTTAAAGGTGTGCCGAAGCACAAATAATTTAACACAAACAAACTGTTATAAAGCTTATATTTTGGCAAAATATTTTTATAATAATTGGTAGTATACTATAAAGAGGGGTATCAAACCTCTTATAATTCATAAAATTAATCTTCACAAACATTTCCAGAATCCAAAAAATGCATAGAAGAGTTTAAAAGTTTAACCAAAAGATATTACAAAATGTAAGAGTATTCAATGAATTGCCCATACAATTTGATGTTGATTAAAATTTAAAAATACAGAATTACAACTTGAACATAATGATTGCAAATGTTAATACAAAATTTCTAAATACATGTATGTTGACAAGAGTTTAGATAATGAGCAATAAGAAAAAAAGGATGGCAGCCTAAAAAGCCCACTAACGCCTCCTTTAATATAATGTACGTATTAAATATAGGAATGTAACGATTTCACTTTTCCTCGATTCTCGATCCTGATACCAATACCACTCCCGATTCTCTATACCAAAAATCCAGATTCTTTTAGTACCAGACAATTACTTTACAGTACCAAACACTGTATAGAAGGGTGTGAAATTTAACTATTTAAACTAGGCCTACATTAGTAGTAGGTCTGATATTAACATAAATAATTTAACACAAACAGTGGAAGCATATTCATATGAAATTCCAAAAAGTTCAAAAGAGGCATATGAGATAATATTGAAAACACACTCAACACACACACACACACACATACACAGCACACTCACCCACTCACACGCGTACACACACACACACACACACACACACTTACACTTACACACACACACACACACACACACTTACACACACATTATTTCGTCCACACAGTTTATTCAAAAATATTTCCAAACCTCACTTGGCATGATAAATATTCACCAACACATTAAATTATTAAAAAGTTTTCAAGAATATCACAGTGAAAACACATTATGTTTTACAACAAAATGAATATTTTCGTCACACGCAACTAATATACATAATACCTGTAGATTAATAATACTGTAACAGCCTGGTGTTCCCCATAAACAAAACATAGCTGGGTGGGATTGAAGATTTTGAGCTTACAAAATTTTGGGCAGTGCTGAAAATAATTTTTCCCATGGGAAAAGGATCAGATTGGGAATGCATCATTAGTAAATAAATTGCCTCTGCCTATAAAGGCATTTCGTAGACACTTTATTTGGCATTTTGTTTGTAAGACATTTAACTTACACTGCTCATTTTTTTTAATGATTGCATGGAAATGTTTTTCCTGTTATAATCAAACTTGTTTTGTTTTTGAAATGGCATGGCTTTGCTTGAGTACTATCAGCGCTGCCGCGGAGTTAAACGATAAGTCCTTTGCCGTGGTAACGTTGAAATCATGCACTATTTGGTATGTTTTTTAAACATTTGTTTTTATTTGGGTTAGAAAAATATCGGTCACGCAAAAAGTGAGGCCATGTTCGAATTTGCACTTTTAGTTTACTAAAAGTTCACGGGACGTGATTTAATCTTCAAAATGATGACGTACTTGGTATTTTAGTATTCAGTTTTTAGTAGTTGTGTGCGGGAATGGAATTTCGCTATTGGGAAAAATTCAAGCGGGAAACTTAAATTTCCCGCGTGAATTCGAGAAAAATCGGGAAAGATAATTTAGGTTAGGTAAATAAGTTTGTGGGTTGCTATACCTTGTGAATAAGTTTCTATCATGACTTATTTCATTAAAACAAAAAATAAACATAGAATAATAACTATGTGCTAATAATTAGATTCAATCTAGAGAAGTCATAAATTATTTATTAATCCCCTGTGTTTGGAGCACTTCCTTAAAATTCTAGCTTCAATTTTAGTAGGAAAATCCCTTATAATATTTTTAAACAATAAAAAAATATTGGACTTACGACATGTTAAAAAAAAAATGTAACTTTAAATTTGTTTAAATTTATTGCCTTCGTGTTTTCAGTTTGCTGCTATTTTCTTTATAATTTATTATTTTATAATTTCGTGACTTCTGCTAGGGAACTTTGACATTTTTCGTTCCTTTTTGGTAGTAAAATGTGCGCACATTGACACAAATTTACTCAAATTAACTTTCAACCGAAGTTTTAACGTCCATGAACACACGGTTCGAATCATGTAGTGAAACTACATCACAGCCAAGTCGCATCGAGCAGGATATGAATGCAACTTTCTGGAATCTGTATGCTAGCAAAGCTAATTCCTGTATCGATAATGAAATTAAAAGTAGCTAAGTAAATTAATTATATTTTTTCTCATAGCAAATTTGCCAACTTTTGGAGTTTGTCAACGTCTCGGTGATGAGTGAGTACTAGACAATGTTAAAAACAAACACATCCCGAACGAAAAACAAAGACAATTTGCTGGCGTGTTACGAATCATTTTAACGAAACCCATATTAAAAAACACCATGTTAGATCTCAGTGAAATAGTTAAACATTTGGAGTCGAATTACACTTTCATCGTGCACTAGCTTATTTTTATGTGAATTTTAGGTTATGTACATTGAAACTCGTCTCCCACATCAACCAGCAATCAATACTTGCAACTTAAAAATTTTGCTCGCATATAAAACAATTTCAGTGCGCACGGTTTACAGTAATTTCCTAATAGTACAAGTTTGCTAGTTAATTTTCGCAATAAATATGTAGTGCTAACGTTACATAATATATGACTTAAAAAATTTTTTTAGCTTATGCAACGATCTTTGAAATCTGAGAATAAGCCATAGAATCGAAATTTCTCGATAAGATTTGATGAAATGGCTCACGTAAAGAGTGGATACAAAACTTTTGACACGAAACCAGACTTTTATTTTAGTAGAACAACCCACAGACGTGAACATAAGTCCTGAAAATATCCGGAAAAAGTTATTTCCCACCCAAGGAGAAAATACTTATGAAGTCCCAAAACTGTTCCCGTAGTTCGGGACCCCGCACACCACTAGTTTTCAGTATGTAACGAATCTTTAAAATACAAAATTACTGTATCGCAACCAAATCGTGACCAAACTGAAGCTACTAAAAACTAATATACTAAATAGTGAACACGGCCAATACAGTTTTATATTTATATTTTTTCCGCATCTCGTATTTTCACGCACAAAATCATTTTTCAAAAGAGATTCAATTACTGGCGTAAATCAAGTAATTTTAAACCTGTTTTGAGTGGTGATAGGTTATGTATTGGTAGTTATTGGTTTTTATTGCTTCGATTCTTGGTCTTCTGATTCTCGATTATACGATTCTTCAAGAATTGCGGGAATCGAGGAATCATACAATCGAGTTTGACATACCTAATTAAAAAAGTTCCTAGTTCCAAAGATTTCATCTCGTGCATCTGAACTTATGTGAAGTATCTACACTAAGCTTATTGATGGCAAAACAACAGCAACAAAACCCTTTTCACTAGTCACCCCTTCCAAAGAACTAGACAGGTACTTACCAGAGCCTTTGTTACCTACAGAATGTAATCCACCTCAATTCTGGAAATCAGCACCTTTTACCAGTTTGAAAAAAGTAGCTCAGAAATACTTGCCACCTCCAGCTGCATCTGTTCTATAAGATAGATTATTTACTGCTGGAGGGTTAATCAGTGGCAACAACAAATGTTGCTGTTTTTATACAGAAATCTGAAATGTCACACAGAAGTGACTGGACAGTGATGTTCCTAGTAACTGATTTTAGTAGTGTGTTATTGGAAACTGTATAAGTACTCAAATTTTGCTTCTTTGACCTTTGTTGTAATGCCATTTTTTACAGGGTATAATGTGACCAGTTAATAAATATTTTATAAATAAGGTAATCTATTGTTCAATATTTTACAAACTATCCATAGAGATAGTTACTATTATCAATTAAAGTAATTTTTGCTTTTGAGTTGCACAGTAGTTACTAAGCATTACACGGTAAGCAAGATCGGCGCCCAGTGATCGGCATCAAAATGATTGGCAATTTTAATGATCAACCCAGTCTTTAAATAAATTTATGTTAAATTTAATTAGTACACAGTTTTTTAATGATATATCTGCCCTTTTTAATATGTCCAGTCCCTCTGTTCCTAATGCTTACATTAATTAATCAGTATACCTGTCTTTACTTCAGGCATTCAGTGTTCTATCTAAAACTACTAGTGGTTATGTACAGCCTGTGCCACTCTTGAGTTGTTGTTTTATACCCATTCTTTAAAACAGATGTACGTATATGTCATTTTATATATGTGCATGGGTTAATTTTTATAGGAGCTACAAGGACCCTCCACTGTGCCAGAGAGAAAAATATTGAGCAAAGTACTCAAAGAATTGGATGCAGATTCAAGATGGAAGAATTACAGACAAGTTTACAGATCAAGTTGGATTTGCCGGAAGAATGTGACAGAACTGTGTTGTGTCATACACTTCAAGGAGAGAAGCCATTCTCGTGTACACAGTGTCCCACCAAGTTCAGTGATAGAGCATATCTAAGGACACACATTCGCACACACACTGGAGAGAAGCTATTCACATGTGCACAGTCTCCAGTGAAGTTTATTGGTTTTTAAGCCCTGAGGAGACATTATCTCAAGCACACTCGGGAACCTTACTCATGTGCAATTTGTGCAACTGCTTTTCACACAAATTTTTGGGTACTTCAGTGTTAAAGCATAGCATGGAATTATAACTCTTGATGATTCAGTAGTGTTGAATGAAATATGTGTGGAGAGGGTGAAAAATCGTAAAGTAATGTTGCCACGAGTAAACGTGATAAGTTGTTTAGTTACAATAACGTGTGAAAATCCTAGTTTTTAGCAATTTGGTCCAAAAAATATCTCAAATCTATTTTACCATGTGAAAACTATTCCATATTACTTTTACTCATTCCATCATCAACACAATGCAATGCAGCTAACCTCCACAACAATACAAGGCAAAGAAAATATGGCAGCTATATATTTTATTTGTTTACTAGTCAAATATGATTGTGTGTTACTTTGATATATTGACAGTCAACCATTCACAGCCCAATTACATATGCATTCAGTGCTGTGTACTCTATGGCTATCGTCATAGTCTTTGTTTTCACACTGTTTATTAATATAAGAGTGGAATTTAGACTATACAGTTGTATTTTATATCTGAAGTAACTTGGTTTTCATGGTGTTAATTTTAATAATTTTTGTTACTTTCACATATAGTGGAGTAAAGGTCTCATCTTTTTAATTAAGCAATACACATATTTTGAAGTGCAAGTCATGCAATATTTGCATTATTTGAGAAAAAGATACTAAGGAAAAACGTGTAAAATCATTGGGTGACATTGGTAATATAATTAAATCTAATGAGCAGAAATACAACAATGCTACCAACCACACTGCAAAATAAAAATTTTTAAAATTGAAAAACAATAATTTATTGATGATATTTAAAATGTTTCTCAACACTTACCACCCCTCTAAAAAAAATTTGTGATTCAACTATAACAGCATATACAGTATATCTATAAGTTAGGCTTTCAAACTTAGAATGAAGATTAATCTTGAAAAAAATGGTTGCCTGTAAAGTCGGTTTTACGGGCGAAGATTTTACGTGACAACGTAGTGCTGCGCGCGCGGCAGACCGATCATAGTTGAGTGGGAGAGAGACGCAAGGCATTCGGCGGGCCTCTCTCTCGTTCGGTGACTCATCGTAACGTTACCGAGCGTTACACTTTTTCATAAGTGACTCCCAGCCGCAACCTAATTTAAGACGTTGTCACGTCAAAAAAGTGAAAACATACACCAACTGTGGTGTAAAATGTAAAGTAGGACCTGAAGTACTATTTTATTACAAATGCTGGAGAAAATAACTATGATGGAACACTTGAGTGTCTGGATAATGTGGAAAGTCAATTGTTATATGCAGCTAAATAACATAGACCTTTATAATTTGGGTCATTATAAACGTTTTTCATAATTTATATTGTAACATGTTTTTGAGGTGCTAAATCCGAACTAACTTCGGTTTTGACGTGACAACGTCTTAAATTAGGTTGCGGCTGGGAGTCACTTATGAAAAAGTGTAACGCTCGGTAACGTTACGATGAGTCACCGAACGAGAGAGAGGCCCGCCGAATGCCTTGCGTCTCTCTCCCACTCAACTATGATCGGTCTGCCGCGCGCGCAGCACTACGTTGTCACGTAAAATCTTCGCCCGTAAAACCGACTTTACAGGCAACCATTTTTTTTTCTCTATACCATACCAATTTTTTTGCGATTTGTTGCTAATTTATTCGGGGTTATAATTTACATACCACTTTTATAAACGAATATTTTTATACATTATTTAATATCTTCACAGATGATTGGTTTCCAGAATTAATACTAGACATGATAAACACATTTATTTGCTGCTTTATTATCGGTAATTACTTTACAGTTATATTTTGTTTTTTTATCATAGATATAATTATAACATTAATTTTCTTGGGTTAGTTCTCTGTGTCTTTTCATACATAACATTACCTCCCCCCTTTAGGAAGTTAAAAAATTTGTAAATGTAGGGACATCTGAGCAACACATTTAATTTGGTGAGTATAACTTTGGTGGAAGGCATCTGTGTGATCGATGCAGAATAGTCTTAAGTCCCAGTGTCTGTTTACTGATCATGCTTTCGTTCTAGTCTTGTGGAAGCAGTAGTCTTTGGTATCGTTATAGAACATGTATTTGGCTAGAGTGTATTGTTTGGTGCTTCAGATGATGAACTTTCTGTGGTATTCGAACGAGGGTAGATATGTATGCTTCGTGGGGGCCTCAGAGACATTGTTCTGAACATTTGGTTGAACAGAGAGCAGGTTAGTGGGAGGATTCCTCTGCTCGGTGAGCTCGGATATGATCAACATGTCGTTTGAAGCATTTTCCAAAGTAGTCGATCTCATAGTGAAGGTCTCCGATGCATTTTAAGATTGTGCCTGGATTTCATTTGTCCATGCGTGGATTGCCTGGAAGGAAGTGCACAATTTGAGTAGGTTCGGATGTGCAAAATGTATTTTTAATTTAGCTTGTTTCTCCATAATTTTAGTGTACATATGGCGGGGCCGGACAAGATCGAGACATGTACGTAGATTTTATACCAAGAACATCTGTACAGGTGAATGTCCGGTAGGAGCATATGGTGCCTTCCAATACTACTGTAGAAAATTGTTAAGGTTCTGCTGTATAGTATCTGATATTGTAGACATTGCGCTGAGATCTCACTTAACTGTCTGTACATACCATTCAGCCTGTCCATTAGTTGAGGGATAGTATGGAGCTATAAGCTTATGGTATTTAACACCACTGACTTGTAGAAACATCTTGAACTCTGCAGAAGTGAAATGTGTAGCATTATAAGAAACTAGGGTGACAGGAACTCCATAAGTTGCAAACCGTTCGTTCAATTTGCAATTGTTGATGAAGTGGTCATGGATCTAGTGGTTTTAACCTAATGCCATTCTCTGTATGCATCGAGTATGATTAGCAGCATCTTGCCAACTACAGGACCTGCATAGTCAACGTGTATGCGTTCCCATAATTCCTTGTGATAATCCCAGTAATGATCGCGAAATTTCGACAGAGCATGAGAGTGTTTGGCACACTCACTACAACAATTTGTGACGTGCTCGATGTCTACATCAATACCTGGTCAGTAAACACAATATCAAGCTATGCCTTTCATCTTCACAATACCTACATGTGCTGTGTGTAGGTCGTTGAGGATCGCTTGTTGCAGTGTGGGTGGTACAACGATTTGGTGGTCAAAAGAGCAAATAGTTAGCAGCTAGAGTGAAGTTTACTTCTGTTGCCTTGAATCTAGAATGTGCGAGACTTCGACCTGACTCCAACAGTTGAACTATATTGCATAAGTGAAAATCTTTTCGTGGTCAAATTCATCATACTCTAATACTTCTCCTTCTGATGTAAAATTGTGGAAATTATTAACAGTTGTGGCTAGTGGTGCACACGGGCAGTAATCAGCATTCACATTTGATTTAGTTTAATTGAAACAAGTGTCATACTCAAAGTTTGAAAGCTAGTCTGCGTAATTTTCCGTTTGACTAATGCAGAGCACTGGAAGTGATTTCTCTGGATGTAAATTTTGTTTCAATAGCTTATCATCTGTGATAAGCATAAAGTGACAAGCAAATAATGGAAGAACTTCTTAACAGCCCACACTATGGCTAGAACATCTTTGTCTATTTGTGGATAACATTGCTCAGTAGCACTCATGGTGCGGCTGCCATAGGGGATTGGGCGCTCCTGTCTATTTGACAGTCGATGTGATAGGACAGCAACTTAACCTGTCTTACTTGCATCCGTTGCTAGAAGTAAAGGGAGTGTTGGATCAAAAGGTATGAGTACCTATGGAGAAATTAAAGCATTCTGGATGTAAATATGCTGCTTCTGCATCTGGTGACCATTTGAAGGGTACTATGTGCAGCATATTTCGAAGCACTAGTTTCCTAGTTGATAAATTTGTAATATATGAACTATAATAAGTAGCTATATCTTCAGGTGTTGAGTGTTTTGGAACAGCTCGTTTTGCTTCTGTTTGTCTCATTTGTGCAATCTTTGCGCATCTATCATGTCCTAGGAACTCTACAGAAGTAGAAGAAAATATACATTTTGCACGTTGAGTCACATGCCTTGAGACCTAATTCTCTTCAATGTGGTTTCTAGAGTTGAAATAAGATTTTCAAAATTATCTGCAAAAACGAGCACATTATCATAGAAATTCAGTTAATTGGGAATGTTTTTTTTTAGGACAGCTTCCATACAGCGCTGCCAAATCGCAGGTATATTAGCAGCACCATATACTGCACATGTTGGTCAAATAGATCCATGTGTAGGGGTGTTGAGTGTCTGTACATGTTGAAATTCTATATCTATAGGCAGATGTGCACAAACAACGATTATGTCCAAATTACAGAAAATATTAGCTCCTTTCATACATTTGAATATGTTAATGGGCTTTGGGATTGGGTATTCGTCTATGATCATGCGTGAGTTCTTGTAGGTTTGTAGTTTCCTGCAATGCAAAATTTTCCATTTTTCTTGGTTATATCATGTGTCGGTGAGGCCCATTCCAAATTTTCAACCTTCTCATAGAAACCTGATGTGATCTTTGCATCTATCTCTTTGGCATAGACTTCACATAGTGCAAGTGGTACCTCACAAGCACGAGTGAAGATAGGTTTTGTTCCTGGCTTCAGGTGCACTGTAGAAGGTGGTCCAGTTTGCTGAAAACATCCTCATAGTGGACTAACAACTGATTGAATTTAGTTTTCTGTTCAGGGTTCAGATATGGAAAAGTGGTAGGTAATGAGAGAATTGCCTTTGAAGCAGAAAATAATTTCTCAAAATGTATCTCGTGAACAAACTCAGCTATCCATCCTCGTCCAAACAGAGTAACAAAATCACTATAGACAACATTAAGGTTTAGTCTACATGATGTCCATCAGATTGTGGCATTGACTGATAACTGCCTATACAAGTGATGCAGTGACTTGTGTAGCTTGCGAACTCTCTAATTGTCTTTTGAAGAGAGAATCTTGGGTTTATGGTGTGTAAAGTTTTCTCACTAACTATACCTCAAGAAGCACCTGAGTCCAATTCCATCTCTATTTTTTTTCCATTGATCTGCAAAATTAGCATATGCTTACCCAACTGTTTTACTGTGTTAATGTCTTGGATTTACTGAATTGTTGTAAAGTGTCTATGTCTTCTGACAGTTGGGCATCATCTGTAACTCTATCAGCATTTTGGGCTGACTTTGACTTGCAGACCTTGGCAATGTGACTCATCTTGCCACAGGTATCGCATCTGCAGCTGCGAAATGGGCATTGGTAACGAGCATGCTGTTCTCTGCAACCATTGCATTACTTCTGATGTAGCTGATGATCCGGCAATATTTACTTCACTGGTGATGTGTGTTGCTTCTATTGTGTGTGTTATCTTATATGCTTTGGTAAATATGGACTGATTGTTTGCCATAATGCCATAGCATGTCTCACTAGAATTTACACATGTTAATGTTGTTCAATTAACATTCTCTCCATGAAGTTTCCAAGTCCACAGTGAGAGGCTCCTTGTCTTAGACATAGAGCAAAATTATCTACCGTTTTATGATTTTGTGTGTAATATGCCGGAATTCAATACTTTCTACACATTTTTCCTGGTTCTGTCAAAATGGACATTAATTGCGATTTTTATTTTGTCATACGCAAGTTCTGTCAAGTGCAGGCTGACTAGAAACTTTAAAGCACTGTTTAGTTATGAACCTATATAGACACAAGCATAACTAGAATATTGTTCTTTGGGTATTTTCTTTATCTGGAGTGCCTAATCAAAATTCTGAAAATAATTCTCGACTGGTGGATCCTGATGAACAGTACTCACCGATTACGAATGGAGGTGGATTTGTTTACATTATAGTTGATGATGATGTAGAAATGTCATCGGTTTGTGTTACATTCTCTATACATGATTTAAGTGCACTAACAAGCATGTTGGAAACTGATTGAAGTAGCTGTGGTGGAACTCCCATTGTAGCAGGCCTGACACACTAATACAGCACGACAAAGTTTACTGAAACCCTGTGGAAAAAGTGAAATAACATTCTCCTTCCCTCTCACACACACCTCCCCTCCCTGCACAGCTGTTTTCCCCATCTTCCAGCCAATAGTCACCAAGTGGTCGTATCTACTATTGGCTGTTCATGTTAAAGTGAGCACTTTTGAAATCCTAATTACATTTTCCTTTCAACCATTATTTATCCTTTCGCCGCCTTTCTTAAATTATTATTGCTATATAAGTAATGAACACAGCATGTATATTCCACCGCAATTGGAAGTTAACATCTAAGGCTAAAATAAAATATATTGATTTTACTATTAATCCAAATTAGGGGTATTTCAAAGGGGTTAACTTTACTGTGAATATAATCTAAATCTGTGCATATAGTCACATCAGTTGTAAATTGTTGTGAACAGTTGCGGCAACTTGTGTTTGTTTTCCGTCCAATTAGGTATGTGTCGAACGCGTTTCCCCGCAAGTTATAAGTATTACCGCCATTGTATGTCTTTGTGTGACTCGCAATATACATACTTGTCGTTGCTAGATCAGCAGCTGTTTGTCAATATCTTGTGTTCGTGTGCACCAAAACATTTCAACAGTTATCCAATTACCGCCAGCGGTTGAAACTTAAACCCAATAAAGTACATGTGGAGCATGGTAAAATCTAGCATTTGACGTGGCCAAGCTTGGCTACGGTGAAAAAGCCAACTTGATCCGCGGTGGTCCCAGAGTTGTGAAGTGATATGTGTGTGCCCGGCGCCACAGCTCTGCGGTGAGCTGATGAGATGTAGGGCCGTTCGGGTAGACAGCTTAGTGACTCTGGTAAACACTCCGTCATACACACGATGCCGTGGCTGTGGGCCACCTCGCACGCCTTACTTAATTATGAATAAATAAAGTGTTGCTGGCTCTGGTATTTATTACCCATTATTGTACACACAACTATACACAAGACACGTGGCCTGAATGGCCCGGAACTGCCAGCGACCACGTGGTCTTTATAATGTGAAGCTTGAATGAACTTTACGATTCCCGATAAATAATAACGTCGCTCTCCCCTCGGCGCTATGCAAGTCAAATAATGAAACAGATGAAAATAATGATTTAAATTACGATGGATGACACTCGATGGCAATTCGGCTGATGATGTCTTTGCTAGGGCTTCTGCGGAGCGAGATAGCTTAACGTCCGGGTCCGTTTAAGTGCTGAAGAGTACTGGGGGGGAAGCGTACGCCAGCTTCTGCTACCTGAGTGCAGTCGACGCCATGCGGTGAAACGATGAAACACAATACACAAAAAATGATAATGATATGAAAGGGGACATGAATTAACTTAAACTAATATTACATAATTTTCCCTAAAACAGTACATAATAAAAATTATAATACTTATTCTAAATGTTTTCATCGTACCAGCCACAGTATTGCCAAATGTTGAATGTCACATGTCTCTGGCTGTGGCTGGGCAGACTGTCTCCGATGACAAAAAAAATTATTAATTAACTATATTCACTGATGTTATTAATAAATACACTGATGTTATTATACTGATGAAATACACTAACACTAAATAAATGATAAACACCAATGCACTTGCACTCGTGCCCACAAGCCTGTCGGTGTAGGGGTGTCTGGTGTGTGGACATACTGCGGCAGTCACAGTGGGCATAAGGACTCGTGAACGTGCGGTTCACGTCAAACGACCCCTCCTCCGGTGACCACTTGACTGTGCATTCCCTCAGGTGTCCCTCCACGCTGCTAGGCACAGCATGTAGTGGGTGGTTTCAGATGGTGGCAGGGCCTCAGTGAATAAGGCCTGCACCTTTGGGAGCTGATTCCTGCTGCTGCCACTGCTGCTGCTGGGGTTCCAGGGTGCTGGCATCTCTCGGCATGCAGGTGTGGGCGGGGGTGGTCCCCTCCACACATGGTGCATGCCGGATGGATCTGCTTGCGTGGCCGCTAGGAGCGGCGGAGAGGGGTGATAGACCCCTCCTCCTCGGACTCCTCCTGGCTGCTGCTGCGGTGGGGATGTCGGCGTGATGCGGATGTTTGCAAGGGGGGAGGAGAGGGCCCCGGTGAAAGCCTGCGAAGCCTCATTACGCTCCCCCCGTCGCTTTGGCCGACGCCCTCTAGAGTGAAGTTCCCCGCTGTTGGTACTGCTGAGGGTGCTGCGGCGAAGCCATACAGAGGGTTGCCCTGCGGGGAGCTCTGTCCCCCAGGTGTCTCTGTTGGCTCACCATCGGCAATGTCCCTGCTTACCAGCGTTATGATGTAGGGCGTCACGATGCTGCAGTGTGACCCTTCCAGTCCGCTGCTGGTGTTGCGGTGTGGACGTCAGTGTGCTGTGGATGATGTTGAGGGGGGAGGAGAGGACCCCGGTGAAAGTCTGCGAAGCCTCATTACGCTCCCCCCGTCGCTTTGGCAGACGTATTCTAGAGTGAAGCCCCCGCTTTTGGTCCGGCCAAGGGTGCTGCGGCGAAGCCATACAGAAGAGGGCTGCCCTGTGTCTCTCTTGGCTCACCATCGGCAGCGTCGCTGCTGACCATCGTTGTGATGTAGGGCGTCACGATGCTGCTGTGTGACCCTTCCAGGCCTGCACTGTTGCCGGTGGTGGTGATACTGGCTGGCGGCGGCAATTCTCTCTCTGGAACCTTTTCTTCCTCCTCTTCCACGTCCCTTGTGGGCGTTGGAACGCCGGGCGTCGTGACGGAGAAGAGGCGCTGGAGAACTCTACCCTCAGTGTCAGGACTCTGCATCCCGACCTCCCTTGAGTCATCACTGCTCGGGTGGTGCTCGCCAACATGCTGATCCGGCGTCGTGAGATTTGTCGTCCCCATTGCCAATCTGAGGTCGTCGCTGTGGATGGCGGCCCTCCTCCTGCTGCTAAGCCTGATGAGGTATGTGGTGTACCCCAGCGGCTTTATCACCGTGTGTGGCCCACTCCACTTCTGGGCGAAACCGGCGCAGAAGCTCTTGGTGCTGTTCGAAATCTGGTGTTTCCTGCCATACACCAGTTGGCCAGGCGCCAGCTGTCGTGGAGCTCTCGTGGTGGCAGGCACCCACTCCTTTATGTAGTTCTCCTAGTTGTGACGGGCTGCCGTTAGCTCTGCCTCCCGGCACTGTATTCTGGCAGTCCCGTCCTCTGGTTCTTCTGCTGCCTCTGGTTGGCGTGCAGCAAACTCCCCAGGCAGCATCAGCTCGCGGCCCTGCAGAACTGATTCTGGAGTCTGAACTGTGGCCAAGTTTACTCGCCTCCTTATGGTGAATAAGGAGGCGAGATGTTTGGCCCAGCTGGTGTGGTCGTCGCCCACTCTTAGACGCAGTTGTGTCTTGAGGTCCTGGTTGCGCCTCTCGGTGGGGTTTGCCCTCGGGTGGCATATGGGGGTCGTATGCTGTTTTACTTCCCAACGAGTACACAACTCATGCCAGTATTTCCCTGTGAACTGTGTACCGTTGTCGGTAAGCAAGGTCTGTGGATACTCCCAGCGAGGGTAAAACTCTGTCTCCAGTGTTCGTGCAATCGTGCATGCTCGTGCGCTGGAGACTGGGTATGCTTTTGTCCACCTCAAAAAGGAGTCACTCACGACCAGGATGAACCTTTTCCCAGTGGAAGTGCGGGGGTAGGGGCCCATGAGGTCCAGGGACACTGTCTCAAAAGTTTCCTTTGGCACCCTAGGTTGTTGTTGTGCCACTCCATCGGTTCTCCTGCTCTTGACGTGGTTGCAGGGGATGCACTCCTTCACATGCTTCCGTACATCCCTGCTCGCTCCTGGCCAGTGGAAGTGTTGGTGGAGGTTTCTGGCCGTCTGTGTTGCCCCAGGATGACCGGCCAAATGGCTGTCGTGGGCATGCTTCAGTACTTGCCCTCGTACTGCTACAGGTACATAAATGCACCAGGTTGCATCGGGATGCTGTTGACGGGTTTCCAGGTGTGTGTCGCGGATGCGCCACCACTCCCTATCTCCCTGCATGATGNGCTTTCCTTTGTACAGCTACAGGTACATAAATGAACCAGGTTGCATCGGGATGCTGTTGACGGGTTTCAATGTGTGTGCCGCGGATGCGCCACCACTCACTATCTCCCTGCATGAAGTTCGCCATCTTCTCCTCGGTTTGTGGGCATTTGTTGTTGTGCGTCGATCACTAAGGCCTTCAGTTCGTCGAGCCTGGGTTCAGAGTTTGGTATAGTCTCTACAGCATTGCAAGTTACCTGCCTGTTGCCTGTTGCGAGGTTGACAGTGGGGGGTAACAAGTCGTCCCACTCATCCCTCTCGACGGCAACTTCAGTGCCTGGTGTCCTGGACAGTTCATCCGGCAGTTGGTTCTCTGCTCCGGGGGCATGTTGCACAACGAAGTCGTATAATTGCAACAACAAAGCCCACCGGGTGAGTTTGCTCCTGGCTTCCTTCATGGAATGAAGCCAGTGTAGGCACCGGTTGTCGGTCCTTAGGGTGAAGTGCTGGTACTCGAGGTATGCCCTATAAGGCTTCACCGCCCAAACCACTGCCAAACATTCCCTCTCATTCACATCGTAACGACCCTCAGTTGGCCCAAACTAACTTGGCGCTACCATACTCAATGATCTGGCGCTCATTGTTGTTGCCCAATTGGAATAGTATGGCGCCGAGGCCCTTCTTGCTGGCATCTGTTTGGAGATGTAGGTGCCTACTGGGGTCATGACATGCCAGGGTTGTGCACTGTCGGAACCTCCTCTTCAGCTCCTGGAAGCAGCTTCCGTGCTCCCTGTTCCACCGGAACTTGCGGTTCGGCGACAGCATGTCTGTTAGGGGTTCTGTTATGGTTGCGAAGTCCCTGACGTTTTCCCTCAGCCAGTTTACCAACCCGAAGAACTTCCTGAGCTGCTTGCGGGCTCTGGGTGCCTCATGCTGGTCGATGAGGGAAAGCTGATCCGGCGTGGGTCTACTGCCGTTTACGTCCACTAGGTGACCAAGGAATAGAATGCTGGGATTCCCTATGTGGCACTTCCAGTTCGCACAAGTTAGCTTGTTGATCGCCAGGTGCTCCAGTACTAACAAAAGGTGTTTGATGTGATCTTCCCCGCTCTCGGACCAGATGATCACATCGTCCAGGTATGCAAGGTTTAAATCCCCTACATATCCGTTGAGCACTTGCACCATCATGGCCTGGAAAGTGGCCGGTGCACACTATAGCCCGAATGGCATGGCACAGAACTGGAAGCGTCTCCCATCAGTGGCGGTGAATGCTGTTTTGTGGCGATCTTCCGGCTTGATTGGGACCTGCCAGTAGCCGCTGCGCAAGTCCAATGATGTCATCACCTTTGCCTTCCCTAGTGTGTGTAGTGCATCCTTCACACTGATGTATGGTGGTGGTGGGCTTTGAGTTATCAGATTCAGGGGGTGAAATTCCACACAGAACCGCCACGTTCCGTCTTTCTTGGGCGCTAGTGTGATTGCACTGTTGTACTTGCTGTGTGTGGGCTGGATGACGCCTTCGGCTAGCATCTCCCTATTCTGCTCTCTGATGATGGTGCACTGGTGTTGTTGGTAACTGCATGGTCCTGCGAAAAGCGGGCGGTCGTGCTCCAATGGTATGGAATGCTCGACAATAGTAGTCCGTCTTAAGGGGTCAGCGACCGCAAACACGTCCCATCTTTCTTGGAGGATATTTTGTACCATTCCCCGGTACTCTTCTGGCACCTCATGGTCCAGTTCATCCAGCTGGATGTCTGGTGTGCAGCTAGTGGTCCGTGGTTCTAGCTCGTAAATGGTGCGCCATTCCTTCTGTCCAAAATGGATCCTGCTGGCCGCTAGATCTACGATGGTGTTCTTTTCGGTGAGCCAGGGTATGCCCAGTATGGCGTCTTCCCGCAGGTCCGCAGACACAAGAGCTGTAGTGGTGGTCTCTACGTCCATAATTCGGACAGTGATGGTCACTTCTCCGAGGGTCTGCCCTGTATGTTGGTGTGTGGCAAGATGTACAGTGTGCTCTGCCGGCCTTATTGCATCCTCACTCATGAACCCTGCTCTCACAAAATTGTGTGACTCTGCTGTGTCCACTAGTGCTAGACACTGGATGTTATTTAGGGTGATTGGTATCCTGATCATACTGTGATTGCCCCTGGTTATCTGATGTAGCACGATTTGTTGTGGAGTGGGTTTTCTTACTGTTTTGGGTTGACTTGCTTTGTGTGGTGGTTCATGTTTTGGCCTGGGGTGGTGAACGTCCGGCCCGCCTACCCCGCCAGCTAGTTTCCCACTGATGTTCTGCCATTGTTATAATTCACTTGCTTCTGGTTTTCTAGGTTAGGGCACTCGTGCCAGTGGTACTGCTGAAATTGGCAGTACCGGCATGGAAAAGGGGGGCCTTCCCTCTTAACTGCCGTGTTTGCACGGGCTGGTATGCGGTTAGCCGTCTGTTTCTTCCCCCTGTCCTGCTATTCGGTCTGGGGCACTTCCCCCTTGCCAAGTCCAGCTGATGGCTGTGAACTCCCCCTCCATGCACTGTAATCCCAGGGTTGAGGTTGTTGTGGCCCAACCATTACCCTATGGTACACTTTATTCACTTTAGCCTGATCCAGTAAGGCCAAGGACCTCATTAACTGTGCTATATCGGTATGGTTAGTGGGGCTAGGGCTAACTGGAATTCGGGCCTCACCATTGAGGCAACCACCTCTAAAATGTCTGGGTCTTGCATGTTTGGGTGAAAATGTTTGAGGAAGTTAACCTTTTGCGTTGTAAATGTTGTTAGTGTCTCACACTCCCCCTGCGGTTCCAACACTCCCCGGCTCTGAGCCTGTAACGAGGTATACGCTGAGTTAAACTGTCTTAGGAAGCACTTTGAAAATCGGTCCATTGCATGTTGTAGTGATCAATGGCCCGCCACCACATATGTGCCTCCCCAGATAGCTGTCCTCCAACACAGTTAGGCCACTCCACCTCACTGACACAGTATCTGGTTAGTCGTCCTGTGATGTCTCTCAGGAACGTCTGCGGGTCCTACATGGTGTGTCCAGCGAAAGTTGGCAGCGACTGGAAGCGGGCTGGTGTCGTGCCCGTCTCTCCGGTGGGTCCCATCACTGCTGGGGTTACTCTGGCCTCCTGGTGTTGTAGTGGCCACATGAATCCAGGTGTGGTGTGTGGCGCCAATGCGCTTCCCCACAGCGCTGCTGCTCCCTCCATGCTGGATGAGTGCCCTCTTGGGCTGTGGTGTTGGCTGCTACGCACACTGTCTTTGGTGACGGATAATGGTGTTGTCGCTCGGGGTATGTGGGCACACCGTTTACGCCCGAAATGTCTCACAGTGTTAACATGGTCCCGATCGGTGGTCCGCACACACTCATCGCACCGAATCTTCCCATGACTGTCTACGGTCGCGCGTTCGGTTACCATTAGGCACACAGTGTGGTAACTTCAGTGAAACACTAGGCAAGGTAGTGTCCCTTCAATTACCCCTGCACAGATGATTTGTTTCGCGCGCCTTCGGTCACGAAAAAGTCTGCTATGGTAGTCTCCACACTTTGCCCAGTTGTTTCGGACTGGTAAAATATCTCTCGTGGCTGTTATAGTCTGCACAGGCATGCATGGCTAGTGAAGCCAAAGTTATTCCTGAAAACTCGCGGTCGGTTACACTCGACACATAACCATGCTTGTTTACCGTTTGTAGTGCTGATAAAAACTTTCTTTATTAGTTCACTGTGTCTGGCTTTAATGTTCCCCGCGTGTCGTGCGCATTTGCTTCCTCTTCACACGGACACTTATTAGCACAGAACGGGTTCGTGTTAGTTAATTGCCGCACACATTTGAGACATAAATTTTTACTCCTACCATTTGATGTAGTTCGGTTCAAATTTCCTGTATTTAATCGGTAACTGTCCATGTGGCTTGTAGTAAACATGGCGGCTGCTCTTAATACGCATGTCTCAAAATTGCCTCTCTAGTTTACACAATCGATTATCTCGTTTTATGCAAAAAAAAAACATCGCTGTAAAGCCACGCTGCCACCATGTGGGAGGTCACATCGAGTCATTCCCCTAAGATAGCACGCCACTTTGATGTGGCCAAGATTGGCTATGGTGAAAAAGCCAACTTGATTCGCGGTGTTCCCAAAGTTGTGAAGTGATACGTATGTGCCCGGCGCCACAGCTCTGCGGTGAGCTAATGAGATGTAGGGCTGTTCGGGTCGATGGCCTAGGGACTCTGGTAAACACTCCGTCATACACACGATGCAGAGGCTGTTGGCCACCTCGCACGCCTTACTTAATAAAGTGTTGCTGGTTCACGTATTTATTACCTGTTATTGTAAAGACAACTATACACATAACACGTGGCCTGAATGGCCCGCAACTGCCAGCGACAACATGGTTTTTATAATGTGAAGCTCGAATGCACTTTACTATTCCCGATAAATAATAACGTCGCTCTCCCCTCGGCGCTATGCAAGTCAAATAATGAAACAGATGAAAATAATGATTTAAATTACGATGAATGTCACTCGATGCCAATTCGACTGATGATGTCTTTGCTAGGGCTTCTGCGGAGCGAGAGAGCTTAACGTCCGGGGCCCTTGAAGTGCTGAAGAGTACTGGGTGGTGGGGGGAAGCTTGCACCGGCTTCCGCTACCTGAGCACAGCCGAGGCCATGNAATGTCACTCGATGCCAATTCGACTGATGATGTCTTTGCTAGGGCTTCTGCGGAGCGAGAGAGCTTAACGTCCGGGGCCGTTGAAGTGCTGAAGAGTACTGGGTGGTGGGGGGAAGCTTGCACCGGCTTCCGCTACCTGAGCACAGCCGAGGCCATGCGGTGAAACGATGAAACACAATACACTAAAAATGATANTGCGGTGAAACGATGAAACACAATACACTAAAAATGATAATGTTATGAAAGAGGACATGAATTAACTTAAACTAAGATTACATAATTTTCCCTAAAACCATACATAATAAAAATTATAATACTTATTCTATATGTTTTCATCGTACCAGCCACAGTATTGCCAAATCTAGAACATCACATGTCTCTGGCTGTGGCTTGGCAGACTGTCTCCGATGACAAAACAAATTATTAAGTAACTGTATACACTGATATTATTACTAAATATACTGATGATATTATACTGATGAAATACACAGACAATAAATAAATGATAAACACCAACACACTTGAACTCGTGCCCACAATCATGTCGGTGTGGTGCGTCTGGTGTGTGGACATACTGCGGCAGTCACAGTGGGCATAAGGACTCGTAAACGTGCGGTTCACGTCACATTGCTAACAAAAATGTTACTGTTACGAACTCCGATTCATGGTGGTGACCGACCATGGCACTGCCACTAGTAAATCTGCACCTTGTCATGATGAGGAACGAACGGCGCTATCTTTAGCCAAGTCACTACAAGTCGCAGCGAGATACGACCAGCACTGCCTCTAGCCA
>NQII01007717.1:5878-34480 GCA_002778355.1 Clitarchus hookeri
GCCTGCCGCTTGAAATGCGCTGCAAGTAGTGAGGAGAACCGAAGTAGGGAACTTCCGGGCGGTCCCCAAGCAGTTACAGGTTTACCTGCCTCCTCAAGCGTTCCGCCTGCCTGCCGCTTGAAATGCCCTGCAAGTAGTGAGGAGAACCGAAGTAGGGAACTTCCGGGCGCTCGCCATTCAGTTACAGGTTTACCTGCCTCCTCAAGCGTTCCACCAGCCTGCCGCTTGAAATGCGCTGCAAGTAGTGAGGAGAACCGAAGTAGGGAACTTCCGGGCGGTCCCCAAGCAGTTACAGGTTTACCTGCCTCCTCAAGCGTTCCACCTGCCTGCCGCTTGAAATGCGCTGCAAGTAGTGAGGAGAACCGAAGTAGGGAACTTCCGGGCGGTCCCCAAGCAGTTACAGGTTTACCTGCCTCCTCAAGTGTTCCACCTTCCTGCCGCTTGAAATGCGCTGCAAGTAGTGAGGAGAACCCAAGTAGGGAACTTCCGGGCGGTCCCCAAGCAGTTACAGGTTTACTTGCCTCCTCAAGCGTTCCACCTGCCTGCCGCTTGAAATGCGCTGCAGTGTGTTTGAAATACGGTTTTTTAAGAAACCATTATCATTTTCCTGAGTACGTTTACCTACGAATGCTGTAAATATTATTTTGGAGCGTCCAATATAGTTAAAAACTGCTTTTGCAGACTGCTGTATCTAAAAACTTACCAGCCGCACACGAGCCAAAATACGATAGGAGAAGTATTGAACTTCACTTCAGACTCTTTACCTTTAAAATGATATGCTCGCCGCTGAAAATACCCTAGGTGCACGCAGAACTACGAGAACAGCGCGTCAGTTCAGAACCCTGTACGTAGCGGCGATGGTGCACTTGTAGCGCGTGCCAGTGTAGCCCTTACAGCTCCCGTGCTTCTCTACGGCCAAAAAAGGAGAAATGCGTGCAGGCAGGCGGGCGCCTTAATAGTCAGACTGCGAATAGACACGTAAAGTGTCGCAAATATTATACTGTAACGAAGGAAATAAAATATATTGTAGTCATGTGAGCGGGGAGATGTGGATGCATGGGCAAATTGTTCTACGAAAATAAATATTGGCAAAAGTACGATATGTTGTAATAAAAATGACTTGTCCCAGTAATAACATGAGAACAGAGCACTGCTTGCAGCCGAGCCACGAGGGTGCGCTGCATGTGTGCGGGCTCTACGTGTTTGACATTGAACTGAGAGTATGCTGTGTAAATCACCTTACCTCTGAAGGCTTTCACTTAATGTGAAGCTGAAAGGAGCTGTCAAATAAGTGCGGGGCTAACACGCACGGTGTCTCGAAATATGCTCTAACCACCACGTCCATCAAGCAAGTCTCGTGCAGCCTTGTCATGGGAACATAACTTTCACAAAACCAGCCTTAGAGATAGATTGTACAGCGTCCTAGCGGCAGGACAAAGCCTCCCACTGGCAGGACGTTTTTATGGGGAAAATATGGGTACTTCCTGTACTGATAACAGGACTGAGGTATACGCCATTGTGAAACACAGGATTTTCTCTTTCAGCGCATTCAAGGATGGTGCTAGTACGCATGTTCGTTCAGAAATGGCGCGGAGTTGTACGTTGGGCGACTGAGTCTACGTTGATGCAACCGGCAGTGAAAATGCATGGAGTAAGGCTGATATCTGTGTCCAGTGGCATGTCGCTAAACGTTACGGTAATGTGAAAGCCACATCTGGGTGTGTGGCTTCAGAGAAGTGGGACGTTGATCACGCCACAACTAAGGCGCAGGCAGACGACCTTCGGCACGAGGGCGCAGCAGCATCGGTGCAGCCTAGATACATCCGGCAACATAATCATCCTCAAAATAAGTGAATTCTCTTTGAATGATGCATTTTGGAGTAATATTTATGGGATGGTATTTCTTAAAATTGATTTATTTTCAAAAATAAATATTGCCACCATAATTATTACTTCATTTACATGAAAAGATTGCAATGTCTCAACCAATACATTTTGAATTTCACATCCCTAAAACAGTGGCATTTCCACACATTTTTAAAATGTGAAATATTGTTCAATATCTTATTATTACTAAAAGCTATGCCTTTTTGTATTTTCTTTAAAACATTTTGCGTTTAGCGTAACACTTCATCGCTATGTTTATATGCAGTTTATATACCAAACTTATTTTAATAAGTTAAAAAAATTATTTGTTCTGTTCATATTTTTATACTGTAAGATGTAGCAGTTTTTAATTATAAGTAATAATTATTAATAAAACGTAATGTTTAAAAATTTCGAAACCATTTTAATAAATAATGTTATTGTATTCAGCCTTTTATTGCAAATAATTAGGTACAAATAATTTTGAGAAAGATTTTTACATGATCCCACACTTCAACTGTCCAGTATTTTGAAAACTAAAATTGGTGTATAAAGTAAAAAACTGTTTCTTTAAGTATAAGATTCAAGCCAGCATCGAATAGGACAACAATTATGCCAGAAAAGAAACACACCACTCTGTATCATATATCAGAAGCATTCAACAAAAGAGCGACTCTATAGGTGAAGCTCCATCGTCATTATTACTCGGCTAAGACTACTCCTCCACAACCTCACCATCAGAGATTTCTTCGTCATGAGCGGAGAGTGAAGAAAGAGAGCGAGTACACTCTCGTTACAAATACTGGTAGGGATGTGATACAAGCTCATCAAACTTCCTAGACATTTGGAGTGGAGGAAACCGTAGATAGATACAAAGTACAAACCTAGCTTGCATGTGTGAGATCCAAGTTTATTGTCAAAACTTGAGATATGGTTGCTTTTTTCCCTTGCAGCTGAGATAGAACATATATTAGCATGCACCAATGAAGATATTCGAGACAGGTGGAAATTAGTCACAAAACATGAGTTTTATAAGGTTTGTTGTATGCAATGAGTGTCAATGTATTACACCAACGTAGAGATTATCTGTCACCTGTGGTGGGAATACTTCCCGAACCATCTTTTGGGAGTAAATTCGGAAAAGGACTGCACATATTCGAATAAATCATAATAGCTATGGCCTTTGCAATGCCAAATAAGACTTCACGTAATGATAAATGGTACCAGGTAAGATCCCTAGTAAAATTACAACTGCTACATGGCATAGTATTATTTCCCTGGTTATAAAATTGCAGTTGATAAATCTATGTTTGCTTGGTATGTAGAAGGACACTATGATAAGGAAGGCTTTCCTGTTGTTCTAAAAATAAAAAAATAAAACCCAAAGGAATTGGATGTAAAGTGAAAACATTAGCTGAGAGCTCTTCTAGATTAATTATTGCGATGGAAATTAATAACGGTAAAGAAAGTATGAAAGAAGTCGCAAAAAGAGTTTGAGGCAGGTTTTTTTTATGGGAATGGTCAAAACAGCTACAAATATTATCCTATTAAAGAAGCTCCCAGCAGATGTCCAGTAGGTAAGGGATCATTTGCAGCTGTATGGAAATGTTCCTTTGTCTTGCATTTTCTGGAGAGATAGAGAGGTTCATACTTTCATAGGGAAATACAGTTCAACATTCCCAGGAGAACTCATCAAGGAAAAACGAGTTAATGAAGACGGTAACATTTATTTTAAAGAAATTGGCCTGCCAAAACTAGAGGAATAATTATCATATGGGGGCGCCAGTAATCGACGTTCACAGTCATATTAGACAAGATGGCCTCTCTCTGGAAACTTTGGAAAACACCGAAGTTGCAGCATAGAAGGTTTGCGTGTATTTTTTGGAGTTATTGAAACAAATGCATTTTTGGCATTCAATTATTCCCGCAAAGATGATTTGTCTAGCTGTGTAGATCATGCGACTTTCACTTCAAGTGGCCATTTACAGCTTCATATATCGACGCCTAATAATACTCCTTGTGATGTTGCACTACCAGGAAGCCATACTCTTCAGGCACTCTCAAAAAACGATGACAGGAAAAGGGTTCAGAAAACGTTTCTTTGTTGACGAGTGAGACATGTGCAACAGAAAGCAAGTTTCTACTGCACACTGTGTGGTCCTTCGGCAGTTTTGTGCAGCCCTCAAACCAAACTCACTGCTTGCCCCACCCTACAATGTGCAGCAGTACTGATGTAGCGAAAATGTGCTTTACTTTTAGTTTTGCTCCTAATACTCCTGTTAAATTGGTAAGCTACCCGATGTATGTGCGAAAGATTCAGTTACTTAAACATAATGACGGAGTTGAAAAATAAATTATGAAAATAAATGCCGAATTGAGTGATGTTATAACAGGTAAGCTAGGGAATTTTTCACAGGTTTATTTTCGTGTAAATTTAAGAGATAATGAACCAATAGTTTCTGTTCCCTATCGGGTTAGTGCGCCGAAATTGAAAATGCTTAAGCAGATAGTATGAGATTTTCAGGAACAGAGAATTACTGATACGTCTAAAACTGCGTATGCTGGTCCACCTTTTTTTATTGCCGAAAAACGCCGGGTCGGCGATTCTTTCAGTGGATACGTGTCTTGATGGACCTCAAGGAATTTCACGTGTGTTAAATCACATGTTAGGCAAATATTTTTATGATTTTGTTTTCACGTATATTGATGACGTGTGCATTTATGATTCCATATTAGAATAGTATTAAAAGAACATAATATGATTTTGGAGGATTTGTGAGACGCTGGATTGACAGAATACAGGTAAAATAAGTTGGGCCGAGCAACATGTACGCTAGGTTTCATAATTGCAGAAGGCTGTTGTCGTACGGACCCAGAAAAAACTTAAAGCAATTATAAATTTTACAGCCAAAATATTTTCAGGGAGTAAAACATTTCGTAGAATGTATACTTTTTATAATAAATCCATTCCAAATTATTCACAGAAACAGGCCCTTTAAATTAGTTAAAATGGTAGGTGATAGAATTTTTATGGGGAAAGGAATGTCAAGAGGGTTTTCAAAAGTTGAAGGAATGATTGAGAACCCCTCCTGTTTTACATCCGCCAAATTTTGAGTAGGAATTTTATTTGCATTGTGATGCAAGTTCTATAGCTTTAGGTGTAATGTTAAGCCAATATGAAAATGGATGATATGTGCCCTTTGCGTATGCTAGTAAACTTTTAGCGGGTGCAGAAAGAAAGCATAGCATCTACGAGAAATAATGACTTAGGTGTATTTGGACGATGGAGCGATTTGCTGATTACCTAGATCGCCCACCCTTTAAATAGTTTACCACCAACCAAGCGTTAAGATGGTTATTAAAATCTCAAAAACCTGCTGGACGTCTTGCTAGGTGGTTAGTAAGTTTGTCAAGTTTGTATTTTGGCCTACAATATATGAAACACCCATAAAATGCAGTCGCAGACACACTTTCTCCTATATTTTATGAGGATGAATTGAATTGGGTCACGCAAGCAGAATTAAATATTGTCGATCAGGTCAATACAACCGAATGCAGGTAGAAATAATGAGGTAGAAAGATGAGGTAGAAATAATAACGCTTCTTAATTTCCTAGTGTGTTTGTGAGTATAAAGGCGTATAAAAAAACTGACCTAGAGTGTCAACAAATACGTGCTGAAATAATACACGGAACAACTACTTATGTTGTTTATAAGGGATTGTTAGGAGAATGGACAAAAAAAAAGAGGGATATTTAGAGTTTTTGTTACGAAATAATTACGCCCTATGGTATTACCATTAATTGTATTTTGGAGGGTACGCGGGACGAGACAAAGCCATTTCGAATGTACGTGGCCAGGAGTCTGAAAGGATTTAGAAGGATGGGTTAAAGTGTGTGAGGAGTCTCAACACGCAAAACTTAAAAATCAGAAAACTGAAGGAAAATATGCAGAATCCGTAGCTTCCTATCAATGGGGACGGGTATATTTAGGTGCTATGGGATCCTCACCTAGAAGTAACTCTGGTTTTCTCTGTGTGTTTGTAGGAATATATAGTTTTTGCAATTTTGTTTTTTCTTGCCCTTATGGTCCATAAAAACCACTGAAATTTGTAAAATGGTTATTCAAAGATTGGATAGTGCATTTGGTTAACCCGTGTTTGTTGTAACGGATAATGCCACCTATTTTCTGTCGGGTGGCTAAAAGAAAAACACATTTTTTGGGAAATGGGGCCTCGTATATGTACGGCGCATCATTTCAGTGGCAGCAGAGACGGCGACGACAGGCGTAGGTTGGTACCACATGCAGTATTCACGAGTTGGCAGCCGTGAGTTGTACTTTGCTCTTCCTGTAATACTAGCTGTCGAAAGCGCGTGGCCACCTGGAGCCTGGGATAGAGTGAGCATCCAGCCTGCAGCGGCGCTTCACGTTTGCTAACAAGACTTGGAATATTCCGCACTTGAAACACAAATTCTAGCATAAATATTTTTTATGTCGATCACGCCTATATACAGACACATCAAAAGTGAAGCAACATAAGGATTTAAAAAAATTTAAATATTTAACCCCTTTACACCAAAGTCAATTTTGTAACAATCTACAGGAAAAAGAAAACCTTACACGCAAGTTGCCAAAGGAAAAAAATAGCTTCAATTGGTAGACAATGTACATTATAGTTAGTCCAGGAAGAACCCAACCAGACAAGTTGAAAAAACTTGTGACCGACTTGCTAGCCGCTAACTTATTGTCGCTGCCCTCTCCGGGAATATATATTTTTTTAATGTGAAATTTAACATGTTATTTTACATGAAAGATTATATATTTTACGTAAAAATGTGACAGGCAGGTTTTGCGCCCCAGAGTCGATTTATGCAGTTGCTACCGGAACACGAATCAGTCAAAGAGAAAAACTTATGGACTATAAAACTATAATTATTTTCTGAAATAATCTCCTCTAAAAGGACTTTGATTTTTCGCGAGACATGAAATGTGCATGGGCACCTACCATGATGTAAGATACTTTCTTCTGCTTGTTTTATATCACATATTGGATGAGTAGGAGCATGCGGTGTGGATTGCTGTGTGGTGCTAATTGTGGTGTGTGGTGCATGTGGTGCTGAATTTGGTACATGTGGTGATGTATGTGGTGTGTGTGGTGCTGATTGTGGTGCATGTGGTGCTGATTGGGGTGAATATAGTGCTTATTGTGGTTAATGTGGTACTGATAGTTGTGCATGTGGTTCTGATTGTGGTGTTTATTGTGGTTCATGTGCTGCTGATTGTAGTGCTACCTACCTCTAAACGGGAATGGTAGATACCATATTAAATAATCTTGGTTTTAGAAAATATAAAGCTAGATCCGTATGTATATTTCATAGCTTCCTGGGTAAACTGTACCGAACAGAATATTTTTGTAATGACTGTATTTGCTATTTGCACTAAAAGTGCCTAGCATCAGGACCAGATCCCGCAACATTTTCACCATTGGTCGTTGAAATAATGTTGGACTTTGCACTGAACCATGCAGCACCACGAGCATGGCGCCCACCATGATATACCATTCGTAGTTGCAGACTTGCACTTGGTTCTGCGCCTCATCCAGATCTCTGCCACGGGGATGTCCCCCACCATAGTGGGCCCCCACCAAGCATCCTAATCGGCTGTTCCGCGACTTGGACTTTGTACAGAGCCGCGCGCATCATTACGGCTGGCCCAAACCTACATTGCCATTTGTCCGAACTTTGTTCGGAACAGTCTCTCAGCCTATTGAAATTGCTTACAACGTTTCCCTATTCATCGGGTAAAGTTCACAGCGGTATGGCCAATGGAAATTTCCTGCATTTTTTCCCTATTCACTGTCGCAGAAATTGAACTTTTAATTGTTATGCTTTCCAACCAACAAACATTCCCCTCGCAGCTGTCGACGAGACCCACCGAGAAGGTGTCCTTAATTGGAGAGGAAATAAACATTTTATGTTATTTACATGAAATGTTTCGACTTTTTAAAAAATAATCGAAATTAACAATGTCGAAATAACTTATTTCTCGTAATTACATAATTGTGTCAACATTATTTTGTAGAGAAATTATGCAAATACTGCTATTTTTCCTTCAACTCTATTAATACTTAGTACAAGAGAGGGGGGACTACGAAGATGGGACAGAGATCAACCGCGGAGAGATACAAGCAAAACCATTCCCAAAATCTCATATAAGCTAGAAACGCACCAGCTTCCTTCCATTCTGTTCTGTAAATTTGTTTCGTGCGATTCGTAGCTCTTCTACTCTACGGCCATTTTGCTTCCAGAGTAGCTTCATCAGGCTATTAGTAAGTAAACATTATTTCGCTTCTGCTGATTTCTTTTTTTTAGGAAACCCACCATACGATTTTAACGAGCATAGGAAAAACCATGCATGTGCAAGATATAAACGCGCATCTTAGATACATTTTTATTAATAAAACCAACACGCTTTGTTGTTAAATGCATTTTACATTTAGTATTTCCGCAACTGACCTAGTAAGAAGCTGTGCCGTCAGCTGGTGACGTACGTGATATTGCACTGCGCACATGCCACAAGGACGATGGCCAAGGCTGCTGGCGCCCAGCTGAGCAGGCGTACAGCAGTTACACGAAGATCTCGCTAGTTGCGTCCTATTTTATTTATGCAATACGTTTAATCATGTTGGTAAAAAAATTGCATTAGAGTCTCGAGTTTTTTTCGGAATTGTGTAAATTTTTAGTTTTTTAATGCAGTAATGTGTACAAAATTTATTGGTAAACGGCGAATCGATAACGGTGAGACGAGGAGTTACATGTCACTCAATATATTTTTTCATAGGAAAAGAACATACAATGTTCCAATAATAGGACTTGCCCACAGGTTCTTATGTATTTCGCGTGTTCCACTGAGATGGCAGGCGAGACACCCCAGCCCGTACTTCTCATCTCTTTGTTTCAGTAAGTTATACATAATGTTGTACTAGTAATACCTTTTTAATAAAACCACAAGCCGAGTTATGTATTTTACATCCCAATATAAATTTATCGAATTGCTAAGATAGCATAAAAAAATCCTTTACATTTCTATTGTAAATAAATATTTCATCCGTAGGAGCGGTGGTGCCTGAGATTTCTAGTGTTCATCTACTTTAGCAGCTTCGCTGAGCCGGATCCGACTCCTAGCAGGGAGAAGGTCATCTCAGCACACTCACTCAGCTTTGAAAGCCCCTTTCTCCCAGATACAAAACACGTCATATATTCTGGATAGACATTTTTTACTACACTTTTAGTTTTTTGAGTAAAGTTATCTCACATAAACCCCGGTGCTCGTCTTCCATCACGTAGCATCGAGCTTGACAGGTGGCCGGATCAAACCACTGTTTCGTCCCCCCATCGCGCTTGACAGGTGGCCGGATCAAACCATTGCTTCTCTCCCCCATCGCGCTTGACAGGTGGCCGGATCAAACCACTGCTTCGTCCCCCATCGCGCTTGACAGGTGGCCGGATCAAGCCACTGCTTCGTCCTCCCATCGCACTTGACAGGTGGCCGGATCAAACCACTGCTTCGTCCTCCCATCGCACTTGACAGGTGGCCGGATCAAACCACTGCTTCGTCCTACCATCGCACTTGACAGGTGGCCGTATCAAACAACTGCTTCGTCCTCCCATGGCGCTTGACAGGTGGCCGGATCAAAACCACTGCTTCGTCCTCCCATCGCGCTTGACAGGTGGCCAGATAAAAACGGCGGCTTCGTCCTCCCATCGCACTTGACAGGTGGCCGGATCAAACTACTGCTTCATCCTCCCATCGCGCTTGACAGGTAGCCGGATCAAACCACAGCTTCGTCCTCCCATCACACTTGACAGGTGGCTGGATAAAACCACTGCTTCGTCCTCCCATCGCGATTGACAGGTGGCCGGATCAAACCACTGCTTCGTCCTCCCATCGCACTTGACAGGTGGCCGAATCAAACAACTGCTTCGTCCTCCCATCGCGCTTGACAGGTGGCCGGATCAAAATCACTTCTTCGTCCTCCCATCGCGCTTGACAGGTGGCCGGATCAAACCGCTGCTTCGTCCTCCTATCGCGCTTGACAGGTGGCCGGATCAAACCACTGCTTCGTCCTCCCATCGCACTTGACAGGTGGCCGGATCAAACCACTGCTTCGTCCTCCCATCGCGCTGTATGCAAGCAGTGCTTCACGTATTTTGACGCTGAGGTGAGGAAATCCTTGTTGGCAGGGCAGCAGTACCTGGAAGAACACAAGCAATATTGTAAGGAAAATGCCCCACTGCAAGCTGAAATGCCACAGCCAGGTAAAGACAGATGGCCACCCGTTTTGAAATTTAAGAACTTTAACCACATTAATAAATTACCAATCGTTATTTCTTCAGATTTTTAGACCATTCTGAAACAGATTCACACCTGCGAACCAGACCCCAGTCGGGCATACACATATGCCTATAAGAAACAGGAGACACACAGCTTCTGCATATGTATATGTGGACAACGACATCATCCCTGCAGTACTAATATCTTCACTGAGCCAGGAGGCAGGGCCGTAGCTAGACTTGAATTTAAGGTAGGGCAGCTGTGGTTACAGGTAGGGCGGAAGTATAAATGTTACTTGATCTGTTCTGGTCAATCATAAAAAACGGAATTTATTCCGATTTCTATGTGGTCAATCGATTTTTGGCTTTCTTGACTTGTAACATATTGTGTGAGTCAGGTTAATACTTAAGTAATCGTCGTGGTTTTATACAGGGTGTAACAAAATTCCCTTAAATTGCGATTTCGAAGTTGGTCCCATTGTAAAAGTTGTTCGTATTGATGGGTGGAATGACCCGCATTCGGCATTTAATGGAATTTTGTTACACCTGTATAAATATATAAAAAAGTTATTTACTCCGATTTATATTATTATTTCTCCAATCATATTCAAACAAATTCAATATAACAATAAAAAGCCCTTCCTTAAAACAGCTGAATTCTTCGATTTGCCATATTATTAAAAATGCGAAGGACTTCATTCAGGTCAACTGACTTGGTTCTTTTCTTTTCAAAGGCCAGGAATACCATGCCTGCCATTCTTTCGTGACCCATTGATAGCCTCTGAGGCCTATTGATTGCAGTCAAAGTTGAAAATGTAGATTCGCACACAGCAGTGCTACATCCTATGGTCGCCACAGATGCTAAAAGTTCATATGTATCTTTGAAAGCCTCTCGCTGCCTGTATAAAACTCGCGATGTGTTTTCCATTTTGTCGTCGCGACGACTCAAATAATCTTTGACCACAGAAGCCTCTTCCCTTGATGGTATTGTTAGACCTGAAAATTAGTAGATATTATGAATGTGACATGAAATGACACTAATACAATACAGGCAGAAATGTAGTTTTCTTTAATTTTCTCACACTTACCTATATTTTTTAGAGGTACCATTTTGTCTAAATCCAACTCATCGAGATTAGCTATTGAATTTAGTAGGTCATCATTGTCCGAAAATCTTCTTTGCAATTCAGCAATTAGTATATCTAACGTTTCAAAATATTCTGATTTAAATGGCTGATCATTCTGGTCTTCTATATTTTGACTCGCAGAGGAACAGGAAGGAGCATACGTCAAGTAATCATCCATCCGGTTTGATTTTTTGATTTGTCTCTTCTGAATCTGGTTTTCGGAATCGCCGCTTGTCTTAGACTTAGCTTCTTCCAAAATTTGATGATACATTTCATCAGTTCTCAGCTTAATTATTTCATTTTGGACGCACTTTATGATTGTTATGGCGTCTTTCAACCCTGCACTTCGCGCTTGTAAAGCTGCATCTGCAGGCTGAAGCATGGATAAGATTTTGTTGGCTACAACCATGGCCATTCGAAATTCTAAGTTAAGCATGACTTTTTTAATGCCGACACTTTTAGCGACGAAGTCACCGTTAAATCTATTATTTTTAATTTAATCTAAAGTCTTCAAAATCGATTAAAAATTCTCGTTCACAACTTTTGTAACCGCCAAGTGTCCTGACCAACGGTGTTCGAGAAGCCGGCCAATCCTTTTTCCATCATACAAGGCGGCTATTTTGCCATGGTGAAAGAATTCGTGCAACATGATGCATTGATCAAAAAATAATCGAATGTAAGTCATTTCCGAGATAGTCCTGATGACTATCAAATGCAAGCGATGGTTATAGCAATGGACGTAAGGAATATTTCGGCCCAATTTATTTTCTATTCTGGTGGCAACTCCCGAAACTTTCCCACTCATTACACTTGCTCCATCATAGCATTGGCTTAGCATACGAGAGAGGTCAATGTTATTTTCCGTAAGGGTATTTAACGTTAATCCCGTAAAAATGGCTGCATCAAGGTTTACAGTAGTTGTAACTGTCAGCAACGACTCATTGACAGTTCCATCCTTAACATAACGTATTGCTATTGCAATATTTTCACGATTATTTTTATCTTTCGTCCCATCTTCCATTTAAGTAAACCAGTTCACGTCAGATTCCTTAATATCTTTAACAATAGAATTTCGTACTACTTGAACCATTGCTTGAATTACTTGATTTTGAATTTCAGGTGAACGATATGTTGCATTTTGTGGTATATGAATGAGAGCCTCCTTCAAATTGGGATCTTTCATGCACGTATATTCAAACAAATTCTGAAATAATCCTTGTTCTTTTTCTTCCTCCAAAATATAATTTCCACGCAAAGCTTGTTCATTGACAACGAGAAATTGTATTACTTCAATAATAGACTTCACGTAATACCTGTTTTGTTCTAATGCTTTTTGATGTATTAACGTTGAAACACTGCTAGTTGTTGATAATCTATGTAATTTTTCCTGCCACATCGCCATGGCTTGTAGATGAGGAATGGATTTTTCATGCTTTGGAAAACCAGTTTTTGAATCAGTGGCATTTTTCCAGTTTTTAAATCCTGTAGATGTATACGAAGTCTGTTTGCTTCCATGTGGTAAAAATTGCTGGCAAGGATAGCAAAAAGCAGCATCTTTCGCGACNATGTATACGAAGTCTGTTTGCTTCCATGTGGTAAAAATTGCTGGCAAGGATAGCAAAAAGCAGCATCTTTCGCGAAAGAATACTGCAACCATTTATATCGCTTGAACCAGTCCACTACAAAGGCCCTGCTGTTATTATCTTTTGGATATGTGTCTAAAATCACCTGCTTTATAGGTTCTCCGATTTGTGCAATATCAGAAGGAATACCATAGTTAGCATTACCAACATGTTTCACCGTACCTGTTTCCATACGGCTAGAAGTAGCTGTTGAATCCTGTGCTTCCATCTGTTGTGAGGAATGAGGTTCTTCGTGGTCAATTTCTTTTTCTACTCTTCTTTTTTTGCTAAAGAAAGTCCGTATATCCATCGCAAAATCAATCAATCTTCATTTGACAGCAATAAACAAACAATTGTGTCCCTATCTGACTGAAAAACTGTACTGCACTAACCAACGCCCACCACACACAGACAAATAACCTCTAATTTGCTTATTTTAGTTTAAAAACGGAATCCCCATAGGGCTCAGTGTTGCCAACTACACCGTAATTACGGTAGATCTCCCGTATTCAGCACAAATCTACCACCTACCGTAGGGTTACAACTACGGTAGCAAAATATACCGTAATTTAAGGAATCATAATTTTTAGGTAATTATGATAGATTCTTTAAATTTCACGAGTTTATCGACCGATGATAATGCATCCTTAGTTTTTGGGTTTTTTTTTTATTTTGTTGACAGTACAGTATATTTTTCCTTACGCGTATAATTTTTGGAAATTCTCCAAAATGAGCTTTGAGATATTACGCGAACAAGTTTGGTAGGTAGGTAATTGCCGTATTTGATTGTAGATGAATACTTAGAAGTTTTGAATTAAGTCTGTTCGTATTCTTAGTTGAAATTTATTTTTTTAATTTTATCATTATCTTGTGTTGTCAATTTGATTTTGATGGAAATGATATTACAATAATTCTGATACAGATTTAAAACGTTTTTTTTTATGTTTTAAATTCTGGCCTTTACCTACTTTTTTGATGTTATGTATAAATTAAAACATAATTTCGGAAAATCTACCGTAATTTCGGAAAATCTACCGTAATTTTTGATAAATTCTACCGTCAGCTAGATTTCAGGGTTGGCAACACTGATAGGGCTTAAAAGTGGAGGCAATACGAACAAATATCGCAAAACAGACTTCAAATGCCATCTATAAGCAGTATAACGAATTATGACTGTAAGACCAGATCATAGATGTCACTATACGCTAGTATTTTTTTTCCGTCATAATCTGCTTCAGTACCTTCTTTGCTTTTTATTAGTCGATTATTAAGGTAGGGCATTGGTATTTTAAGGTAGGGCATTGCCCCACAATGCCCCCCCCCCCTAGCTTCGGCCCTGCCAGGAGCCCATTATATACATGAGGGAAGATGAAGAAGAAAACGTTCATGGAAGCAGTTGTAGATATCGGCGAAAAAGTAAAAAATATTTATGCCATATTGAAGCCGATGGAGCCAGTCACCCGCACAGAAAAGACCAGCTATGCCCGAGCAACGAGCTATTGATATTGCACTGCTCCATCCACGCATGACGACTCTTAGGTACGAGACCACGATTACTTTACCATGCGGTACATCAGGCCCTCTTGCACCAGTTGCAATTTGCTCCACTGGCGCCCCAAGGAACTTGACGTCTTTTTTCACAACTTGAGCTATGATGAAAATTTTATTTTCAGGTAGCTGGGGAATTACAGAAAATATATTTTCATTATTCCTCACACCAGCGAAAAAATAATAAAAATTTCAAAGCAGGTGGGGGATTTTTTTTCCATCTAGTTCGTAGATACTTTCTGGTACATGGCTCGCAGTCTGGCGTCCTTGGCTCCTGCCTTGAAATCAATTTAACAACACAGTCAAATTCTTCATTGGATGCCAACTGCCTCTCGTCACACAAGAATGAGTCTTCCCCTATGATTATGTCAACAGTGGGAGAATATGGACGAGCGGCAGCTGCCTCCGAAAGAGGCATTTTACAACAGGCTGATGGGCTCCGGGATCAGTGACGAAGAATACGTCCTCTCTCCCAGACCATCTGGCAAGAGTTTGGCTATACTAGTCCAAAGGAATATTACGAATTGTACTTGAAGACGGATGTTCTTCTCCTAACAGATGTCTTCGAAAATTTCAGAAAATATTGTACATCAACATACAAGCTACATTGTGCACATTACATCTACGCACCGGGATTTGGGTATTTGCGTTCAACGGACATGTTCCGAATTGGGGTCGAGCAAGAGCTTCTAATGGACTAAGACATGCACATGTTCGTCGCAGAAGTGATCAGTGGTGGCGTGGCCCAGTGCATCAAACGACATGCAGTGGCGAACAACATCCATGCGCCAGAAATATATGATACCAGCAAACCTTCTATATTTTTACAGTACCTCGATGTAAACAAACTGTACAGTTGAGTCATGTTGCTGCCATTGGCAATACGCAACTTCAAGTGGGCCGATGTGAACATCGATATCATGTCCGTACCAGACGAAGAGACGACCAGTTACATCTTGGAGGTGGATGTCGAGTATCCACTCGACATTGGCTCTACATGCTCAGACGAGAAGTCAAGCACTCAGGGATTCTCACGATTATGTATAGGAATGTCTTCTAATAACTGAGACTTATTACTAGACCATTTCCCAAGTTCAAATCCACCCTATGATAAGAGTTATTTCAACCGATTCTTTAGGACAAGTGCTTCCTCCACCGATGATATCCCAGTTTCAATGTAATCTACAATATGATTTTGAAGGTTATAGTGAAGATCCTCATCATTGGCCAACAGGTGTAAGGTACGAATCGCCATAAATGGAGATGGTGTGCGTCTATAGGTTACAGTATTCAGTTGGAACACTGTAAGTAGGAGAAAGGGGTCTTCACACCATAGAATAATTTCATATGGTCAGTCATGCTCATGGATCCGAATCTGCTGATACCTTTGCTTTATGTCACAAGAGAAAACAACACATAGAGCCTGAACAATAAGATGACATCGCATATTTCATTCTGAAGCTTGGGCCCAGAGAGAAGACTATCATTTAGGGAGGATACACCATTTTAAGTCCTGGCACTGCAATAAAAAGCCACCCTCAATTTAGTGGTTAAACTAGCCATTTTGTATTCACCATGGTGCAGGATAGAGCATTCAGAGGTTTCTTGACTTTCTACCTGTTGTGTGGTCTGACATAGGATTCTATATGACCTGATGTAGCATAATTTTCCATGAAGTCCTTGTAAATGGTTTTCATCTTGTAAATGGTTTTCATATCAGGTTGAGATATGAGTTTGTGCTCCATATAATAAATTCTGTTTTAAGCATTTACATACGAATTTCCGACACACTGTCTCTCAAGTTCGCATGGGAGGCGAACCTTGTATCTACCCGATTCATCTCGAAAGTGAGTGGCCATAAAGTGGGTCTCATAAAAGTCAGCATCCAGTAGTTTTGCTACTACATGAGGGGGTTTCTCAGTTTCCCAAAATTGTTGAGAATAGAGTCTAGTTCTCAGTCACCACAAACATGGAAATCAGCTCTTGATCAGAATTGGCATTCAGTTCAAGGGATTCTTCAAGGAACATCCATCCTAATTTAGACTACAGTTACAACAAGTATGTGCTAACAACCTAGCTCAAGTCGCCCACTCACACAATTTCATGCATTTATGTTAGCACCTAGCAATATGTTAATGTGACCGGGTTTGTCAAATTCAGAATCAGCTGATGGAAGATACCTCAGTTGGCTACAAACTCATGGATCCACATTTGCTCATAGTAGATTGCTGGGGATTTTAGAAACCACGAAAAGAGAGTGAGTTAAGGAACATTGTGATTCTAAAGATGATTGGAGTTTACAACTTCGTGTTGATTGAATCATGCACGAGACAACAAACTCTTTCCTTGACTTTTTGAAATGGTAAAGACAGCACCTTTGAAGCTGCTTCTCTCATGAAGGATACCTGAACTGCACTGTTCCGTTAGCAGTGCATCGTGTATGGTTTACTGTGAGCATCATACACAATTACCAGGGCAGTAGATAACAATACTGAAGTGCGGCCACAAGCTGAAGAGATACCCACACATTGTCCAGTCTCTCTCAACGTGAGTCACTGGATTAGTCCTAGACTGACCATCAGCAGGAAGTAGAGAATGATGCCTTTGTTTGCATTGATAGCAGGTATTAAATGATGAACAGGATGCTACAGTATGGGCTGTTCCCAGGCAGTTGAAGCAGAGTCCGTGGATCGGAACCACGCTCTGCTACCATGTTGAGGTTTAATGAATAAAGGCCTTTTAATAAACGAAATGTTTTATTATACTATAACAGCAAAACTGATACAACAATGTTGACCGTTATATATTTATCAACTAGAAAAAACAAAACACTACACATTGTTGCCAACAACTTAAAACTGAAGTTATCAAATAATAATTATTACATTGCCATATTTTAACACACCCTCTCAATGTAATACAGTTCTATCTTATATCTTATCTGATACAATTATATCTTATTTCTAAGTTTGAATACAACACTTATTTAAACATCTTACAAATAATTCTTGACTTAAAGCCTTAGTGAGTATGTCAGCTGGTTGTTCACTAGTTTTCACATAATGAAGGCAGATCTTATTATCTTTAATCAAATCCTTTATGAAGTGATATCGTATATCAATATGTTTGAGGCGCTTAACAGTGTCTGTGCCTGCAATAAAAATGGCTGACTGGTTGTCACAAAACATACTTACTGGACATACATTTGAGTAACCAAAATCACTTAACAAGTTTATCAGCCAACAGGCTTCGCTTCCTGCCATACTCACTGCAACATACTCAGCCTCAGTTGACGACAGACTGACTGATACTTGTTTCTTCGAGCACCAAGAAATCAAACAATTGGAAAACTTAAATAAATAGCCTGTGGTAGACTTTCTGTCTTTGAGATCACCTCCCCAATCAGCATCACAATATCCCTCTAGGACATTATCTTCACACTTGAAAACTAACATATAATTTAGTGTATTCTTGACATACCGCAGGACTCTTTTTAATGCAGTTACTAACATATCATTTGAATATGTTTGAAATCTGCTCAACATTGAGACAGTAAAACATAAATCAGGCCTAGTACTTGACACTGCATACATAAGGCATCCTATAACTTCTCTACAATATTTTTCAATATTCTCATCATTACTTTTATTACAATTTTCAAGTATTTTAACATTAAAGTTTGGGTCAATAGGAGTTGACATAGGTTTACAGTTTTCCATATTAAACCTTTTAAGTACATTTTCTAGGTAATTTCTTTGGCTTAATTCAGTAATCCCCGTTTCTAGATTTTGGTTAACATTTATACCCAAAAAATTGGTTACTAAACCTAGATCCTTCATCTTAAATTCTTTGTTTAGGACACTTTTAAACTGAACAATTTTCTCCTCATTTGTACCAAATATTAACAAGTCATCAACATATAGCAAAACAAACATTTTATCTTTACCATTGCACCTTTTGTACAAGCATGAATCACTTTTTGAACTAACAAAGCCTTCTCCTGTTATAATAGAATTAAATTTATTATTCCAGGATTTTGGTGAACTTTTCAGACCATATAGAGACTTGTTTAATTTTGCAATATTATTATTACCCGAATAAGCCCCTTCCGGCAAACGAATAAATACATTTTCATTTATTTCTCCATACAAAAATGCTCCCGTTACGTCCATTTGATAGATTGGCAATTTTAATTTGGTTGCTATAGCAACAAAAAGTCTAAATGTAGGTAATTTTGCAACTGGAGCATAGATGTCATTCAGATCTAATACATCATCCTGTTCAAACCCTCGGGCAACTAATCTAGCTTTATACTGTTGAACATTATTTATTGTCTTTACTTTAAAAACCCATTTACTACTCACTATTTTCTCTTTTGCTGGTGCTTCACATAAATCCCAAGTGTTGTTCTCTTTCAGTGTCTCCAGTTCTCTATTGATAGCTTCACTCCATTTACAAGCATCCTTTCTTTTCATTGCTTCCTTGTAAGTCACTGGATTATCATCTTCGCTGTAGATGTTGTTGCATTGATAAAATTCGGTCTGTTTCCTTACACGCTTGCTTCGTTCATTTCCATTTTGTAATGGTGTGATTACGCTTTCTTCTTCACTTGTACATGGTTCATATTCACTTCCAGATTCATTTTGAGTTATTAAGCTTTCATTCATGTTAACCAGAGTTTCTTGTAAGTCTTGGTTTCCATCAACTTTATCTACTATTTGTTTCAACTCGTTCTCCAAATCAAGTGTAACTTGGGGTTCTTCCCTTCCTTCTTGTTTCTGTTCTAAGAAAACAATATCACGCTTTGTCTCTACAGTATTTTTCTGTGGGAAGTATATCCGGTAACCCTTGGTATCTTCGCCATATCCGACCATCAATCCCTTGTCTCCTTTGCTATCCCATTTTCTTCGTCTTTCTTTTGGAATGTGTACATACACCGGTGTGCCGAAGACTTTTAATTGTTGAATATCGAAACTTTTATTGGTCCATACCTCATATGGTGTTTTTCCTTCAACTTTACTCTTACCCGTTCTGTTCAGAGTAAATGCAGCAGTATGTACCGCTTCTGCCCATAGTTTCTTAGGTAAACTCTTTGCATGTAAAATTGTTCTTGCCGCTTCAACCAAAGTTCGGTTCTCTCTTTCGGCCTTTCCGTTTTGTTCCGGAGTATATGGTACTGTAGTTTGATGTGTTATGCCACGTTTTGAGAACATTTCACTCACTTCTTTATTCACAAATTCCAGCCCATTATCACTTCTGAACAATTTTACTTTGTTCCCAGTTAAAATCTCCGCCTTATTAATGAAATCTTCTATGCAGTTCTTCACCTGATGCTTATTTTTAATGAAATAGACACTTCTATAATTTGAGAAGTCGTCCTTTAACACTACGAAATACCTCGACCCGCCGACAGATACCTCCTCCATGGGACCGCACGTGTCCGCATGGATTAATTCACATGCTTTAGAAGTACCATTTTCGCTGTTATGAAAAGGTAATCGATGAATTTTTCCCTTCAAGCAGCTTTCACAGGTTGGAGCAGACGTTTGTTTCACATTTATTTTCCTTGTGGCAAGTATTTTCTTCACATAATCGAAGTTTTGATGAGCCAATTTTTCGTGCCACACATTTAAATCATCGTTTGTAGTACTAGCTACGCTCGCAATATCATTTTCATATCGGAAATCCATATAATACGAGCTCCCAATTCGGTTTGCAACCGCCAAAACTTCTTTGTTTTTATAAAATTTACATGAGCTGTCACTTGTCATTATGACATAACCTTTGTCAGTCGCACAATTCATAGAGAAAAGGTTCGTTTTCAGTTCGGGAACGTAAAGAACGTTGTCTATGTTTGTGTTGATCCATTCGTTCCCATTGTGCACTTTTACCGCCATCTGCCCACAGCCTAACACACTAATCGCTTGCCCATTGCCGAGAATCACAGATTTCTGTGAAACAATTTGAAATGATGAAAATAACGCGCGATTGTTACACATATGTTCACTGGCCCCAGAGTCAACCAGCCATTTTGACTCTTGATAATGTTCATATTCTGCGTTTGACACGACAAATGCATTACTTTCCTTACTGCCCCTGTACTTCCTAAAGCGACACTGTGCCTTATAATGTCCGAACTTTCCGCAATAAAAACACTTATTACTGTTACTGTTATTGTCTTGTAATTCACTGTTATTCACTTTGCTTCTGCATTCGCTTTGGAAATGCCCCAGTCTGTTGCATTTGTGACACTTTATGTTTCTTCTATTTTTAACAAAGAATGCAGATGAAGCTTGTTGAGACGCTTCACCCTTCTCCTGCACCCTTTCTTCTTCCACCAGAAGCCTGGCTATCAGATTATCCAGGGTTTGTTTATCGTCTGGCGCCGACTCCCACGCCGACACAAAGTGTTTGTACTCATCTGGCAACGACATTAGTACCTTTGTAATAACTAACTTGTTTGATATTTCCTCTCCCATTTGCTTAAGCTGATTTTGCAGCTCCTGTATTTTTGACAAAAATACTGACATCTCAGTTCCTTTTTCAAACTTAAACTGGAAAAATCGCTGCTGTGTAATATGGATGCTTGTTTCCGACTTTTGCTCGAAAACACTTTGGAGTTTACGCCACATTTCAGCAGATGTTGTGCAAGAAATTATATGCAACATGACTTTCTCCGTCATTCTGGTAACTAGTAGTGTCTGAGCCTTAGCATCTTTTGACTCCCAAGCAGCATGTTCAGCCGCTGCCTCAGGTTTTATTTTCTGCCCCTCAACTATGTCGAGCCATCCTTGACCTCGTAGCAATACCGTTGTTTGGAACTTCCACAGGTTCCAGTTGCTAGGTCCTTCCAGTTTGATCACACACTGATTTCCTTCCATTTCGTTGTCCTGCCTCGCTCAATTTAGAGAATGAACGAGTATTACTCCTTCTTGGCGCGGTCACGTATAACCTCACTTTTATCGCGGGCCGGCACCAATATTTTCGCCGATATTTCTACCCCTTCACAGATTCTATGCAGAACTATGTGTCTGGGCCCATAACCTGTTGAGGTTTAATGAATAAAGGCCTTTTAATAAACGAAATGTTTTATTATACTATAACAGCAAAACTGATACAACGATGTTGACCGTTATATATTTATCAACTAGAAAAAACAAAACACTACACATTGTTGCCAACAACTTAAAACTGAAGTTACCAAATAATAATTATTACATTGCCATATTTTAGCAAATTGCCTTGCTGATGGTAAAGCATTAATTCTGAACATTTATACACAGAATGAGTGGTCTGTTGACAGACAATACATGGCTTTGACTGAGTGGGATCAGAATTGGTTACAGATACAGATTTGAGTGGTTGTGTTACATGACTGAATTTTCGAAAGTTTGCCTTATGGGATGCTTGACTGGTGCTAATTTTACTCCTATATCAATGGCACAGTCAATAGTAGAGACCCTTTCAACCAGAAACTCTACAAGTTCTGATACCTTAGGCATATCATCAGTCTACCCTGCGCGCGAGCTTTCAAACAGAGTGCACTTTTCTATGTCCAAATTTGTCAGTAAGACTGTGACAAGAATAGGATTTTCCTCAGTTACATTACAGGTTAATCCTCAAGGGCCCGTGCATTTTCATTTAATGTGCTGACGAAATTCCTGATATATTTGTGATTTGTGTTGTTGACAGAATGCAAATAAAGTATTCTGTTTATGTACAATGTAGTCAGATTTCTCAGATTTTGGTACTGTGATGTAAGAAGTTCCCATGCCACAGGAAAGTTCTCCTGTGAGGCAACCCATTAAATTTTGGAACTTTTCAACAACAGCCAGGAAACGATTGTTGTGAATGGTGGCCTAATACACTTATACAATTAGAAAAAAATTTGACATGTAAACCACAGAAATAACCACACGCTAATTATTGTTGTAAACACTTTTCGTTTTAGACCAAACACATAGGAAAGTGAAACTTTAAACCTAAAATGATAAATATCAAGGGGTTTTTAGAAAATTAAATTAATTAGAGCAACATAATTTTAATTACAATTTTTACTATAAATATACATTTTTCAATAGACCTATGACAAACTTTAAGCACCAGCATTAAGAAAAAAAACTATTCTGCAGTACTATGTTAACAGCAATTATGGCCAAAAGTAATAACTGATATTTTAAAGACCACGGCATAACACATGTAAAACTGTGGGCTACTACAATTAACATCTAACCTAAGTGTAATGTAAAACTGCACAGTATTTTGTACTTCAAGCAGCACCACAAACTGTCAATATAATTCATTTGTAACCATCAAAACGCTCACTATTTTTGGTATTGTAAACCAAGCTTTTGGGATGAACGTAGATGAAGTAAACGTGATTATTGAGTAATCGGTGGTTAAGAATTCATTCCAGTGACATACCGGGGAACACTTTCAAAATAATTTAATGCGTAAAAACTCCCTAAAATGGTTTCTATATGTATATCGCTCCTGCTTGCAAAGTGTGGGATAAGCGCTATAACCATTCACCTATAGCTAAACTTATTGTTACCTGCAGCTCTACCTATTATTGACATTTGCTATTTGTCTCTAACGTCTGAAATCAATTTAGTGTCTCTATCTCTACTCATTCAGGGATATTACCATCTACAATCTCCGGCAATATACAATTTCTAGTCACGTTCTATACCTCCCACAAAGAGGTCTGCATCCAAGAATACGACAAAATACAGTAGAGCACCCTTCAACCGGAATCGTCGGGGGAAGGGTATTCCGGTTGTGGGAAAATTCCGGTTATGGGAAATGAGGGTGGGATGGTGTGAAAAATAACACATTTTTAGTCTGAACTCGTGTATATGTGGCACGTAATTTTAACTTAAGAAATCGATGAGTGTATATTACTAGTTTTATCCTTAAAGTTACAAAACCATAAAAAAAACACTATGCACTGTTTATGAAATGTGAGTCATAAAACTCCCGGCGCTGCGTTAATGGCCTTCATTCTCAACCTTCTAGCATGGGAGGGGGGGTTCTTATATCTTCGCGCGCTGCCTGCATGAGTAAGCAAGATCTGGATATCATGTTACTGTTTGTGTTGACGTGCATCTGATAAAACTTCCCGAAGTATAGTCAATTCTGTTGACAGTCTTTCCCTTACTGCATGGCACGTCGGCACAACATACATTTACAAGAGCAGGGTTGACGTATTATATATAGACCAAGATCACAAAGTACTGTATTTTGGCATGTATAGGCCGCACATTAAAAAAAATGAGAAGTGGGGTGCGGCTTATTTACGAGATATTGGCATAACAATTTTTCCCCCCTAAACCATGTTCAGAAATTTGTCAACAAACAATACTCTCTAATGTTTTAACTTAGTTTTTAAGGAAGTAAAAAAAAAAATAAGAAATGGATAGCCCATCACGTGTGTTTAAATGCATATGGGTCTCACCATATTTAGCCTGCCTGTGCTCGACTATTCTGCTTTGTATCACCTCCAGCGCCATCTAGCTTGCGCGCTTCTTTTCTCTTCTTCTTTCGCCCTCTCTTGGTGTTCTTCCTTTACACAACCACCACCCCCTTCTTCATGGTCTAAACCACAGCTGCCCAGCACCAAGCAAGCTTTCTTTTCTTTCTCCCTCCATCCTCCCTTTTTTTGTTTGTCACGCAGTCTCTCTATCTCTCTCTCTGGTCGAATGAGAGCCAGCAGCAGCTGTGTGTGTGTGACGCCGCACGCACACATGCGCCATACCATTGCCTGCTCGGCAACAGCCGGCCGAGCTGGCAGGCTACGCACGTCGCACATGTTCCACAATTTAAACGCAGTGTTGAGGCATTTTGACATAAATACAAAAGTTTTATTTACGCGGAATGTTACGATGTTGCCACTTTTCAGCAGGCGGAGGGCAGGTGGCGTGGCAACGATAACATTCAACGGCAAATTTATTAGTTTGCTGTTGCCGCACTAGCACGATGAGGCCCGGCAATATTTACGGGAATACAAAAATTCAGTGCAGCCTATACTTGAAATATTAATTATATCTAATTTTTCATCAAAAACTTCTGGTGCGGTGTATACACGCCAAAATACGGTGTATGTACACTAACACCTTAGAACACTAAATTCTGAAAGTCGCACCACTAAAACCAACGGCATGTGTCGCACATTGCCATTAGTCACTGTCACTTGTGTCATTATGCAGCGTAGCTGTAGCTGTGCCACTCGGGCCGGCTGTCTCTTCATCGTGCTGCAGCTTGCTTACCAGCTAACGGGCAGGTACAGTCTGGTGTGAGCAACAAAATACCTCTTGCGAGCGCGGGAAAGTTATGGCACAACTTCGCGACGTTTGAATTTTTTTGGAAAATTAGTTCCGTTCGAGGGAATACCGGTTAAGGGGTGCTCTACCGTAGTAGAATTTCCTGACTGCAGTTCGAAGCTAACCCTGGATCTGAAAGTCGGCCTAACAGTCGTTTTTCCTACTCAATTGCATTTTTCGTTTTAATGCCACTGCAAGGCAAATGTTGTCATCCCTTTCACTAGCAACAAATCAGAAAATTTATTAACAGGTTTTTTTCGAAGAATTTCGTCTCCTACGATCCCACAAGTACTTGCTGCTGCTAAATACAAACGAATCATACATTTGCACCTGACATAAATGTGTCTCCTCGTAGATTTCAATGGAACTCCCTTCATTAATTGCACAGAGCTAAATATTTTTGGAATAAACGAGAATGTTGTCGAGGGTAGTTTTCTTTCGTTTGATTACATTCCTGAAAACTGACACTGTTAGCTTGTACAACCGCGATGTTGTACATGATTCATTGCCCACAGGGTTTATCTATAACTTAGCACGATTGTGTTGAGAAATGACCTGCCCTTGACGTTTTGCAATACTTCCCCTACATACACATTGTTTTCATACATTTGATTTTTGTCACGATCAAATGGCGTAAACTGTAGTACACGGTTTGAATCTCGTCTTCGTTCTATCTAAATTTCGTGTTTTACTTGTGAATATATAACTTCGTTTGAAATGTCATATCCCTGAATTAGCTGAAAGGTATGCAAATCATGAGTTTCATTACAAGCCTCTACAAAATGCCAAATCGCAACTCAGATTTTATTACAGAAAAAGAATTAAAATAATGTAGCGAATTGTTTTTATCCATTTTAAGAAACTCTTAAAATACAATCTACATTGATGTTCGTTGTACAACGTTTATTCTACTGCAAAAAATCTACTCTGATCTACAAAACGGTTCTGCTTTTCATTTTAGTATTTAGTCAGCTGCACGTCTGCATCGTTATAAAAATATGTAAATTTATTATTTTGAGAAAACCTTTTTAACAAAGGGATGCTTTTAAAACATCGAATTTAGAGAACAAGACACGAATTTATCTAGAAAAAAAAAACAAAACTAAAAAGAATTAACATTAGAATGCCATAAAACTGTATAGCATCCTTATTTACTTTTTCGTGATTAAAACTCCATGAGGAGTACTTTGTGAACGCCTGTATCAACGCTTAGGCAAGCTTACATAGCTTATCAAAGTACGGCTTCATGACGACACTTCGTTCTTCTGCTGCTGTTGCCTTCAACTGCAAGATGCTTCCCTAAGTTCTGCATATCTTGCCAACATTATGTAAAATAACTTGCCACAAACAAGTTATGCATTGGAATGAAATAATACTGTGTAAAATGCATATCAATCACAAGGAAATTAGATATTGTTTCCAAAAGTTAAAATGGGCATATTATTAACATACATTATATTTTTAAAAATTAGATTACGCTTATCTGTATTGTACGTCGTGCTTGGTGAAATTATTTATGTGTAATAATAATGTTCTTCAATGAATTTTGAAATTTACCAAACGTTTTTAAATAAAACATTTAAAAAATACTTAGGCGAAAATTTAAAAAAACATTTTGGCAACATATACACTCTAACTTCGTATCAGTGAAAAACTACTGATTCGCAGTGAAATTAAACTACTAGAAACAGTGAAAACGGCTCCTCTTATAATCAGTGGAAAACCATTAGTGGTTTCAGTGAAACAATTTCACTTATTAAATAAGTGTCAGCCAACTGCATGCAGAGAATTAAATATTGTGTATATTTAATTTAAGGAAATCATTGCGAGAAATAAACATATTTCCGATGTCACTGTTTATATTTTGCAATTTGACGGCATGTATATACCGAAGTAACAAACATTTTGTGGTGTCTGAAATTTTAACCAAATATCCAGCATTTAGAACGTTATCTTACCAACAGCGATAGCAAATGAACGTTAACTTCAGGAGGGATAATAAAGGTAATCTAATTATCTATTGAAAATATGTGGCTTTGAATTGTAAGCCTTTTCTTTACGGTTTAGCTAATTGATAACATAAGGATTTTTAAAACAAACATTACGTATGAATGCACTCACTTCACCACATTTGATGTAGTTGAGGAGTTCACACTCACCGCTATGATGATTACGTGAATACCAAATGGAAGACGAAAAATTAATGGAAGGCTTAATGTTTTTATTGCCTCGTAAATTGTATTATAAAATACGAAACTCACTTTTAAAAAAAATAATTGTTAATGGGTTTTATTAGTTTATGCATTATTTCATTTGATACACGTTGTTTAACAAATCCATTAATCAAAAAACAAATTACTGAAAAATAGCAAATGAAATGGTTGGTAAATCAGTGCAAATTTCACTATATCAATGAGAAAAGGAAAACTGGAATTTTTTCAATATTAATTTATTAGTTTAATTTATTGAAGTGACTGTTGAATAAGTCAAGTGCTTTTCACTGGTTTAAACAGTGAAAATCTCAGTGATTCAGATATAGAGTGTACGTTTCAAGAGATGATAAACATGTAAAAATGTGTAACATTTGTTACAAATAGTACTGGGAAGTGCTCGGGTAATGCGCTCATAGACAGGAGCTCGTGAACGTGTTTCGTACGGCACTATAAACAGATCATTTTCTAACAACACAATATAATATAATGGACAGAAGTAATCGCACAAAATAATTACAATAACGAAATACATGTGAGGTCTTAACAACACAAACAGATATGGAACAATACTCTGCTTAAAATAAAAGTTAGTGTTTGCTTTAATGTTGTGTAGTTCGTATGCATACATGTTCATAAACCAAAACTGCAATCATTGGTGAGTAAAATAAACAGGTACAATAGGAGTCAGACATATCAGCAGTAATTTGCATAATTAAAAAAATCGTATATAATAATTTCGAAAATTGTCAATAGAAGTTGATATTACGAAAAACTGTGAAAAGAACAAAGCATTGCTCAAAAAGGTAAGAACTGGGCGACTATCTGAACTAGACATTAGGGAGCAAATAAAACAATCGCAGACATAAAAGTAAATCCAGCACCATGACAACGCAAAAGTAAGGGTAACATAAAGAAATGTTTCCTCAGGTTGCACATTCTTACGCAGCCAAGGACGCCAAGGACTCTGAGTTCTTGAGAAAGCTAATTTATTCCGATGGATAGAAAAGTTTCACATGTTGGGGGGGGCTAGTTTTTGCAAATGGGAGTAACTGTGATTTTGAAGGGAAAAAATGGAAATTTTAATGTAAAAAGGGAAATTTTGAGGAAAAATGGCGGCCGAGCGACGAGAATGACAGAGGAGGTTGCCAGCTGCGGCTCCTGTCCTTCATCCCTTGTCTCAAAACATACATAATCATTCTACTAATTTCTACAAAGGTTTGTCTACTGGGAACCAGCAACTGATGTCGTCGACGGGTACTGATTCCACAGACGATTATTACGAGATATGTAATGCTGATGACGGAGGGAGAGAGCAACGACGCGAGGTATGCAGAATGCACGCTTGCAATACTTTGGCAGAAAATTGATTTATTTCAAATTATACTACTATTAGCTCTAAATTCTTATGACCATGCAACTCCTGCTGCAAAGAAAAGTAAATCTAATATAGAGTACAAAACAGGAGGTGAAGATGACCATGTTGACGGTATCGATGAAAAGGAACACGAAGACATTGACGGTGCTGAAGATATATATATATATATATATATATATATATATATATATATATAT
>NQII01007717.1:38605-86635 GCA_002778355.1 Clitarchus hookeri
CCTCCGCCGCACCGCTTCCCAGGCCTCTCTCGTGGGTCAGGCAGCTGGCTGGCCTTGCCGAAACAACCGTTAAACGATCCGTCATCTAGGCATCGATGTATTCGTAAATGACTAAATTATTTTGTATACATATATAGTATCTAATGTTTGAAAAAAGCAGAAATCTTAAAAAAATACAGCTTATCTTATCGAAAATGAATTTTTTATTCATAATCGGTTTAGAAAATATAATTATGTAATTTTCACACTTTCTTGTGGCAGCTGGTAACATTTAAAAAAAGAAAAATTTCTCATAGAGGATTGGGAATTTGAATCCACAACCTCTCGAATATAATTCCGGTACTTTGCCAACTGAGCTAAAAAGTGGCCACGGAAAGACAATGCTTTATCGTTATATATTAGACTTGCAAACGAAGAGGCTGAATTTACCTCATACAATTACAGAAATACGTATTGTATAAAATATTTTGTTGTATTTATTTACACCCAATGCTTATATGGCTGAAAAATACTATTTTTAAAGCGGTTTTTCTTTACTTTATTTAAAGCCAAGCAATGTCTTATAATATCTAGACATTTTTTTCAATCGGGGTCTGAATCTTAAATTAGATTATGCCCACATTGAAAATTATTAAATTAGTTTTAAATAACTATACAGCACACAGCATTTTTCACACGTCGTCTAGTAAGCAAGATGGTATTTACAAGCACAAGCGAATATAATTTGCGAACTCATAGGGGACAGGCTCGTGAAAGTCAGTTTGGAACTACCTATAATTTCTAGCTCCAAGAATGCAGGTTTAAGGCTTTTATAACCAAAGTGATTACCCAATATTTGTTTCATAGTGATGTTTTAAACGAAATAAGTTTATAACAGACTAGTTACGATACGGTGCCAATAAAAAAATGTATTACATTTTTATTTTAAAAATTTATTTAAATGTATAACTACAAAAGAACTAAAAAAATTATCCATGTTCGTCCTTGTAAAGTGTAAATTTTTACACAAATCTCAGTCGTTCGTTAAACATGAAACCAACTATTCTGGCACGTATTAAATTCATGTCGCCATGCAGTAAGCTTGAAGGCAAAGTCCTTGCATCAAAAGCGACATCGTTATGCCACTGAAAGTTCTGTAGATGATACACTATTGGACACAGTTGGTTCGGCTGTCACAGCGTTGAAAGTAGCAGGAACCAGGAATAATGATGTCTTCGAAGGAAAATATGTTGCTCCTGGTGATAAGTTCACAGGCTCGCCGTTCATACTGGTCGCAGCCGATTGTGGTAGAGGAACCAAGATCGAGATTACCATCCATCACACCGCCGATGGCTGCCGCAAGAACGCTCTGTTGCTGAACCGACACCGTGACTTCGATGAGGCCTGTAGTTTAACTTTGCATGACCTCACATGCTTGCAGTAAGTATCGTTGCAATATAACAACGACCCGCACCGTAAGCGTAGATATATAATGCGGTTGGGATTCTTCATACAGCCATGAATTCCATGCTGCCATGCGATTTTTATCTATGGAGGTACATAAAAAATAATGTGTTTCGTCCACCAATGCCAACCTCAAACCGAGAGTTACGAACGCTATCCAAACTGTAGCACCGGACATGCTGACAAGAGCGGGGAACGAGTTTGATTACTGCGTGAATGTCATTCGGGGCGCTCATGGTGTTCACGTTGAACATTTATGAATGTATGATAAACAAACTTCACGGTTTCACTGTTCATTTGATTGGTAAATCAAGGTTGTAGGTTTTTTGGTTTTGATATTCTAGACCTTTAAAGTTGGGGTATTATTTTATACTCAGCCTGTACAATGCGACGTACTATATATGAACAAATAAAACTGGTTAAAGACCCGAATCTCTCACATTTCCATAAAGTAAATATACGTGTCCTTTCGGAAAAAAGATCATGCATACCTGAAAATTATATACTCTGAATAAAATTTATTAAGACAGCGACATGAATCAGAATACGACTCCCCTTTCCCTTAATAATGAATACATATTATTAAGCCGACGAGACCAATGTGTCTTCCGCATTTTGTTTCCGAACGCCAGTGGTATTTCGAGGCGAATAAAGATAAGTTACTTGCTGAGAAATTAAAGGAATTATAATTGTTATTTCTAACTTCTAATTGATCAGGAACATTATTATTTTTCTGTCATCCATCCAAACACGAACTTAACTACATCTTTATCACTAAAACAAATATCACAGATACAGGTATTTTAACTGAGCTCTCATATTCCTTTCATAATATTACATGCACGAGCAAAACAAACACAATAACTGTGTAAATAGTGTATTATAGGGCATTCGAACACAGGTTCATGACAGGGACACAGGGACACCGGAATGCAAGAGCAGGAGGTTTTTGAGAAGGAATGCATCCGCAGGAGGTCGGCCATGCTGGCGGCCATTTTGGCAGTCAGTTGGCGGCCATGTTGCCAGCTAGTACATTCTAGAACATTCGATCCCATGGCGGCCATTTTGCCAGCCAGTAAATTAAAAAGTTATGTAAAAACTTATGTAAAAATTTTATTAAATTAAAAATAATAATACATTGGATGAGGCATGCAATAACATGGCGGCCATTTTGTCAGCCAGTACAAGTCGGCGGCAATTTTTCACAGTGCGTCCATAGATAGCATGACACAGCATGCTGCAGCAGCCGATGACGTCGCCGTGCGCGCTTCGCAAGGTGCCCGTCTCTACACGAAGCTCTCATCGCTGATTGGCTACGCAAGGCTCTAACATTCGATCCCATGGCGGCCATTTTGCTAGCCAATAAATTAAAATGTACATAAAATTTTATTAAATTTTTGAAGAAAAAAAAATGTATTGGATGAGGCAGGCAATAACATGGCGGCCATGTTGCCAGCTAGTACAAGTTGGCGGCCATTTTGCCAGCCAGTAAATTAAAAAATTATGTAAAAAATGTTGTAAAAATTTTATTACATTTTTAAAAAAAAATAATGTATTGAATAAGGCATACAATAACATGGCGGCCATTTTGCCAACCAGTACAAGTAGGCTAGTACAAGTTGGCGGTCATTTTGCCAGACAGTAAATTAAAAAGTTATGTAAAAAAATTATTAAAAAATTATCGATGATCTTGTTTGAGGTAAGTGCAAGTTGGCGGCCATTTTGTCAGCCAGTAAATAAAAAAAACGTGCGCCACTACGCGAGGCTCTCACAATTTGTTTCAAAAATGAATTTTTATAATTTTTGTAATTTAATTTTTTTAACTGATTAATTACGCGAAGCTCTCGAAACCAGTAAATCATGTTAGCTGAAGAATGTTAACAAATATCCATTTAAGCCCTACGCTAACTTATAAGCATAATAGTTTTAACAAAACTGAAATGCGAGGTTTTCACTCGCTGGAATATTCCTCCCACAATCTACCGCTCTCTTTGGGACGGGAAATCTAAAAATACTACCATCTCTATGCAACAATTTTTTTGTTTGACAAATATTTTTCTTAAAAATTGTAATGGCACAAGGTGCACAAAAATGGCCAAGACAATTACATTCAGAATTTTCATTGTCCCAACAGTTTGGGACGGGAAATCTAAAAATACTACCGTCTGTATGCAACAATTTTTTTGTTTGACAAATATTTTACTTAAAAATTGTAATGGCACAAGGTACACAAAAACGGCCAAGACAATTACATTCAGAATTTTCATTGTCCCAACAGACTTCTACATAGTCAAATTTAAGAATCTCAAATTACGTCACACGAAGGCAAGGCGGTCGAAGTTTGTATTGGAAGTGTTACCAATACTTGTAAAAAAAGGCAAGACTAATTTTATGTATTGTTAATCTATAATCGGTCTATTTATGAAGTAGTTATTTTTTTCACAATTACCGGGTTTTTAAATTACGTTCGAACAGGATTCTGAAACGCCAAAATAAATTTTTTTTTAAATAGTATACATTCAGAATTTCAAATATGTGCGACCTCTTCTATATCAACAATGGCTCGTACTAGTGAGTAGGATTATCTCAGAACCTTCCCTACAGTCACCATGACACGTACAGCTTAACATTAAGAGTGCGGCAGTACATTCCAACATATATTTTAATATAAAGGGTAGAGCTGAACACTTCATCGTCTTAACATAAAGGGGGAATGCCAAAACACCGCAGCGAAGCGTATGATACATAAAGTTCATAGTCATACATTTCAACGAACATTTAACGATGCCGTACATTTCAACGTACATTTTAATATAAAGGTTAACGTAGAACACTGCAACATCCCAACATAAAAGGTAACACCACCGTACAGACGAACCCAAATTAAAACAATTAATGCCAAGATTAAAAAACTTGGAAAATTAATCATGCCGATTAATATCGCCCATAAGTGAATATGTTTAAAAAATTGACACATAAAAAAAAATACGTGAAACGAACTTACAATGCAAGGTACCACCCCTCGTTCCACCATCTGCACGTAATAACCATACAGACGAACCCAAATTAATACATTTAATGCCAAGAGTAAAAAACTTGGAAAATTAATCATACCGATTAATATCTTCCATAAGTGAATATTTTTTAAAAAAATTGAAGGTTAATAAACTTGCTACATAAAAAAATACGTGAAACGAACGTACAATGTAAGGTACCACCACATCCAGCCATCTACATGACATAAACATGCAGACGAATCCAAATTAATTCAATTGAACTCAACACACACACACACAGTATTTAATAAAAAAGGATTGTTTTTTTAATAAAAATAAAAAGCGTGACACAGACTTATTTACGTCTTTTATTAAACGCAATACGCACATACATACATTGTATTTCGCTATGACTTTAATGTCTAATGAACCTCGTCACGGGTTACATTTCAAGTAAAAAAAACAGACGTAGAATGAATACACACTAGCGAACCTCGTCACGCCCCACACCTGCCTTTCTCTTCAAATGCACCATTTCGAGGACTTCGTGAAGGAGCCGGGATAGATGTATATCGATCGCAGTCTTCGGACGGTCCGCATTGACAAACACTTGCACGCCTTGTTGTTGGTGCTTCCAAATGTCCCTGCTAGGCGTTGAAAGAATCTGGGCAGTAGGAAACAATTTCAGTTGCAGCATAGACGGTTGAGTTACGTCTGGCGGGTACGTATATTTGTATAGACGACCGTCGCTCCGAAAAGAAATGAACGAAGCGTAATCTGTAATATTGCCAGAAGTGCTGCTGCTTGCTTCATTGAGTAAGTTTGGAAATGCCGGTTTGAAATCATACGTTGAGCAACTCACTTGATTGGCGATGCAGGATGCGCAGCAGTGAAGTTCCTGGCTTCGACGCTCGTGGTGTAGGAGGGTAGCAGCTCCTCATGCAGTTGAAAAAAGTTGGCTTTAACACATTCATCGAAGTAGCTGACCAACCGCTCTTTAGTAGAATTAAGGGCTAGTAGTATTGTGGACGAAGCTAGGAACTCCAAGGCAGCCATCCAATGCCCCCATGTCACATTTTTTGATGTGTGGACAATATGCTTATGCAGAAAAGAAACAATGTCAGTAATGTCCTCTCGCACAGCTATCGCGGTTGTGTGAACACAGGTCGTCACCAGGTCTAGGCACTCCCACGGGCCAATACCGAGTACAGCGCATGTAGGTGAAATAATACCGAAAAACTGTAAAATAACAGTGTTCTTAATTGCAATCTTCTTCTCACCGGCCTTCGCAGGAGAAGGCGAACGCACACGTTTCGCAACCGGAGATGTAGGCGGAGTAACGATTGTCTCAAGGCCAGACATGTTGTCGCTGCTAGACATAGTACCTTCCGCGACAACACGACAGCGAATACTAGCCCAAAGCGAGGCTCGTATATATGTGTGCCCTCAAAAATTGCGCTAGCGGTCCCCCTCTGAGAAGAAAACGTAATTTGGGCTTAATTATAGGAGAAGACGCCAGACACCGTTAAAAAACAAATTAGAATAAATGGGTTCTCACCCTCGCAGCGAAGGAAGGAAGGCAGGTGTTCCCCTAGCAGCAGCAGCATATTGGCGCGTAATTGTCGGCAATTAAGAGTCACCCCGCCAGAACGCCCTCGTTAAAGGCGAATTANCAGCATATTGGCGCGTAATTGTCGGCAATTAAGAGTCACCCCGCCAGAACGCCCTCGTTAAAGGCGAATTAGGATCGATATGGCAGGGTCAATTTCTTTAACCCGGGACAAGCCGTCAGTGACATTTAAGAACGAGTTAAAGACGAAATATGACGGTGAGTCACGACATTTATCATAATTTAACACCAAAACAGACAGCTGAATCACCGGATGCACTAATTGATTTAATTCACGCCAATTTACAGCTAACTCGGCAAGACAAAGCGGCCAGTCGGGATCACACGACAATTGATTTAAATTACGCCCGTCTCCTAAGGTGGCACCGCCACAGGGTCGTGTGTCACTCGCTAATTGATGACAATTACAGGCCACAACGCCCTCCAAAAAAGACATAACTAACCGGCAAGTACAGAAAAATCGAGGCGACAGACAGCCATGGAAAAAATTACCGATGTGGGAGCTCAAGTTGGCAGTCTCAGCGCTAAAACTCGGCACCTGCGTTAATGACAAGGCCGCACCAAGCACATTAACCACTAAGGTAGAATCGAACCTCGACGCAGTTAGTACGTTGGCTGTTACTATGACGAAATAAAAACTGTGAAAATATCACTGCTCCTAACAGCACGACGACGAGAACACGTCACGACAGTTCANATAAAAACTGTGAAAATATCACTGCTCCTAACAGCACGACGACGAGAACACGTCACGACAGTTCAGTGCGTTGCAAGTAGCGGCGATTACACACTTGATGCGCGTGACAGTGTCACCCTTAATGCTCCAGAGTTTCTGAGCCTCAAACGAGCAAATATCTCCAGGCAATGCGCCCGCCTAGAGTACTTGGAGCCTTTCTTGCGGATAATGAATACACAACATACTCTGGACTGTATTAATATTCATATTCGTGAGAATGAATTTCTTTCTGACTGTTTATGCACGTATTGAGTAAGAAAAATTAACATATATTACTAACAGTGACGCTAAAACAGTAACAGAGCGGATGGAAGAGGGGCAGAGGATGTTACAGCATGAGAACCCTGGGTAATTATTAGATAAGTAAATAATTTACAACTTAGCTAATTAGTACTCTTATGTACATAAAAAGCAATAGAAAATAATTTCTATTCTTAAAATGTTTACCTGACACATATATTTCAACGTGAAAGATTACGTCCCCTCTGGCTTTTACCAACTTTACTAGACGCATGCCAGTCAGTGTACGAGTTAAAATACATGCAAGTAGTGGGCCTACACGAAAGGCCGTAACACTAAAATAATTTTGGGAATGTAAAACCGCTATGATGTACCCTCCACCTACCAAAATTTAAGGGAGGATGTTCAATGTACCAATGTAAAATTTCGCCGTACCCTCCTCTTGTTCCATGCACCCCCTAATAACTTAGACTTCACTTTGCGACTCCTATGAATAATCCTCATGTCTAGGAAAATGTTAATTTTAAATGCAACAGGTACAAGGAAACACCAGTTACAACAATAAACGACAGTGCCACAGCTTTAAAATCCCGTAAAATAATATATATTTTATATATTCACATCACTACTGCGACATATCATTTACAGAGGCCTAACATGTTTCGAAAGCAAGTAAATAATTATTTACAACTTGGCTAATTATTACTCTTATGTAAAAAAATGCAAATCATATTTTCGAAGTCTCGTTAGCTTAAAAAGACATAGCGCAACATGCAAAGCTCTTCATCCTACACAGGACAGTCAGTATTTGCTGAGAATAGAGCAAGTTTTTAATAGGAAGATATCCGCAAAAGAAAAATCCGAACCATCAACATAATTAATGACAACATACCCTACTAAGAAAACAATGGCTGGAGCAGGCGCATCTCCTAGACATCCGTGCCACTACTGTAACGGCACATTTGCATATGCCTGCAATGCGAAGAGACATATAAATCATAAATGCAAGGTGAATCCATATCGTACAGGATATCGATGTGATATATGTCAAGGCATGTTCACTCGTATAGACAGTTTAAACATACATATGAAAAAAAAAAAGTTCAAAGACATTGTTTCTCTACATTCTAAGCAACACAACGCACTGTCAACGTTACAAAATTGTCACTATCAGATGGCTGCTGTACAAAGTATTGATACGCCTTCATCACCAACTTCTGACCTTCATGTGAACAATGAGCCCAATCCTTCACCAACGCGCAGGAAACATTGCCGTAAATGCGGTAAAATATTTAGTAAAAGTAGCAACGCACGGCAACATGAGAGATGTAAAACAGAGTGTAGCGGTAGAGAGGCGTTAGTTTAATATATGTTTTACAGAACACATAAAAAACTTAAATCCCAACGACGAAATATGAAGATTTGAACATACATATGTGAAATTGATGGAATCGCCTTAGCTGTTATTCAAATTTCGAAGAGTATACATCGTCTCGAGCGAAGATGGAAAATACGGCAGAGAGCCATTTGTGCTGTTTATGCAAGAAACCATTTACTAAGAGCTGTAATGCTCGGTGACATGAAACTGCTTGTTTTATGAACATGAAACAATCTAGCTTAACATGTGAACAGTGTAAGTCGCAATTTGAAAGACTCGATAACTTAAATAGACATCTCGCAATGTGCGAGGGACTCCCTCCTATTCCAGCTAAGAAGCGCACCATATCGGATACAGCTGAAAAAACATGTGAAGGACAGCCATTAGCCGCATTGAATACCGAAGCGCTGACACCTCCGCCAACATCAGACATGCGCAGTTCACCCAATACATCAAGATATTCATGTTACTACTGCTCCAAGACCTTCAGTAACAGTAGCAGTGCTTACCAACATGAGAAATCTGGAAAATGTTTGAAGAAGACGCAATGGGCTCACTATACTACTTGTTGCTATAAGTGTGGCCGTGAATTCAAATGTTATGACGTAACAGATGTTCCAGACAGCATGCGACTCAAAATACACGGCCATCAGGTAAAACTATGCCGAGAGTGCCATTACAACCATGCCAAAACGTACACATATAAAGCACCTACACCAGCACCTGTTGTAGACTTGCCAAATAAGAATAGGTTCATACTGAAAGAATCTGCATTCCGAGGTCTTATGAAGACGTATGTTGCATCTTATTCATCAGACATGGTGGGAGGTATTTGTACATATCTTAAGCATATGAAACAGAATATTGTAGATCAACTTACATGCGAGATGAAAAAAGAATGCACGATAAAATATAATATATGGTTGGACTGTAAATATACAAAACCAGAACCACACGAAGATGAATATAGCGATAGGGCCTTCAAGACGACGAATGTAACTCTGTATAACACACGCGAAAGTGAAGATAGCGCCCTTTTTCCCTAGAAATTCCCCTTTTTCCCTAAAAATTCCCGAATTGCAAAAAAAAAAAAAAAAAAAATAATTTTTTTTCACGTTTTTCTCTCNGAAAAGAAATAATTTTTTTTCACGTTTTTCTCTCGAAATAATAAGATTTTCCCCCAAAATTGCTTTTTTTCCTAAAAAATCCCCTCCAAACGCGAGGTATAACAGCCCGCCGCGTGCATACTTGGCTTGATCGAGCGCAGTCCCGATATACCTCTATACCTGTCAAATATAGCGAGAGGGCCTTCAAGACGACAACGAATGTAACTCTGTATAACACACGCGAAAGTGAAGATAGCGCCCTTTTCCCCCTTGAAATTCCCCTTTTCCCCTAAAAATTCCCGAATTGCAAAAAAAAAAAAAAAAATCATTTTTTTTTCACGTTTTTCTCTCGAATGGCTGCCATGTTATTATTGCCTGCCTCATCCAATACATTTTTTTTTTCAAAAATTTAATAAAATTTTATGTACATTTTAATTTATTGGCTAGCAAAATGGCCGCCATGGGATCGAATGTTAGAGCCTTGCGTAGCCAATCAGCGATGAGAGCTTCGTGTAGAGACGGGCACCTTGCGAAGCGCGCACGGCGACGTCATCGGCTGCTGCAGCATGCTGTGTCATGCTATCTATGGACGCACTGTGAAAAATTGCCGCCGACTTGTACTGGCTGACAAAATGGCCGCCATGTTATTGCATGCCTCATCCAATGTATTATTATTTTTAATTTAATAAAATTTTTACATAAGTTTTTACATAACTTTTTAATTTACTGGCGGGCAAAATGGCCGCCATGGGATCGAATGTTCTAGAATGTACTAGCTGGCAACATGGCCGCCAACTGACTGCCAAAATGGCCGCCAGCATGGCCGACCTCCTGCGGATGCATTCCTTCTCAAAAACCTCCTGCTCTTGCATTCCGGTGTCCCTGTGTCCCTGTCATGAACCTGTGTTCGAATGCCCTATAATACACTACTTGTGTATGCTACCCAATCGTGTTCTGTTTCCCACCTCCAGATGGATATCATCGTGTCTACGACACTGGTACATGCACATAGGTCAGAAAAGCGAAACCCCAGTGCCTGGTATGTTCACAAGAGACAGTCATATGGGCTTCGAAACACATCGTGACGGCCACAAGGCACAATCACACAGAAATTCGTAATGCTTATTGTCAAAAATTTCAAGCACCTCAAATCTAAAACAAAAAAAAAATTTCCATCCACCACCTACAGAAAAACATTTCAATGAGGTTTGGCGAATTCGCGAACAGTAAAAAAATTACGCCAATTCTAAGTAAAATTGTTAAACATATACAGTATGATGCATATGCAGAGGCAGGAGTCCATTGCAATATATTTGGACTACCTGGTAGAAAAAATATCTCAGCTCATCATGGAGCCACAATTCTTCACAGAAAAACAAACATCAGTAATGCTTCAAACAAGAACAATTGTTTCCATAGCTTTATGCACAGTAAATTTATCGGAAGCTGCCCCACACCCACGTTTTCTCACCGCCCATAGGTCAACCAATCAATTGTAATCTCACAACCCACCCTTCTACCATGACATTCCCTTCACCCCTCACTACCCGGAATACACCGACAGTGCCCCACTACAGTGCAGAACTGGTAGCTCAAGCTTTCAGCACCTACTACCAGAGTGCCACCATGTCGCCCACTTCCCAGCCCATCCGCACTTCTGCATCATGCCCTTCCCCATCCATTGCACGTATATGCCAGCTTAACAAAGTCCTCGGGTCCCAGCATCCCACCTGATGCTGTCGTCGTTACCTGCTCTGGTCCCCTGCCTTCAAGTTTGCGCTGTTTAATTCTCGTCTGAGATATTTTTTTAATCACCAAGTAGCAGATGTTTACCTGTTGTACCACTGGCCAAAAAATAATTTCAGCGATCGTCGCATACGCGGGTTAACACTCGCTCGTAACCCTCGATACGGAAAAAGAGCTCGTATTCCTGGCGAAAGAGTTCCTGCTAACTTGCACACACGACAAAGTTCGGTACGTGCATGGGTCGCCTACCCAGCACTCCACTCCCGGAGCCCCGGAATGGCATTGGGATGACACTTCACTGTACCTCGCTATAAGGAACAGGTGTACGTCAACTCGTGAATATAAGATCGTGGTGGTGGCGCTGGTGCGATAGGAGTAGCCGGCCTCGGCTAGACACGATGTGATCAGTTGCATGAAGCTAGCGGTCGTCTGGTCTGTGGAGCCTTTCATGTTTCTTCACTGTGTGTTGCCTTCGTTGTTGTTGTCGGTGGTGGCGGCCGTGCCTTGCACCAGGCGCGGGAATGCGGTGTGTCTGGAACTGATGTGGTGCAGCCTCCGGGTCACTATCTGCATGGCAGGTAGTCACGAGTATCTTCGTCCTGCTGCAGGTAGGCTGAGAGTCTCTAGTGCACGTACCGAACTTAGTCGTGTGCATAAGTTAGCAGGAACTCTTTCGCCAGAAATGCGAGCTCTTTTTCTGTATCGAGGGCCACGAGCGAGTGTAACCCATCGTATGCAACGAAAACTGAAATTATTTTCTGACCAGCGGACATTTGCTGCTTGGTGATGTAAAAAAATAAATTCCATACGAGAAACAATCTGCGCACAGTTATGAAGCACCTTCATGTCGCAAAGTTGAGCACCTATAGGTACTCTTTTTATGATACAAGGATGGCACATAAATGGAAGTTTGGATCTAGATTTCTGTGTATACTAGGAGTTACCACTGAAAGCAGAAAAATCTTGGCGTGCTCCTGTTTTACTTGTTAAATAAAAGGTATAGAAAATTATTAGGTACACTCATGGTGTAGCTTAAATATTTACCAGTCACCATAATACAGAAATACAGTTATATTTTATCCATGGGTGAATATCGAGGAAGTAAAAAACAAAATAAATCACTTGCTTCTTTTGAACAATGGACATCTTAAAACATTTTCATGCCACAACAGATATATATAATAGTTACAAGATTGTTATTTTTTTAATAATAATTTTTTTTAGAATCAGATATAATTTGGTGTTTGACAAACAATTATCTCTCTTTCTTTTTGTTACATCATTATATTATATTATGGCCATGTCTATACCGTCGGGTGCCCAAGATCGCTTCATCTAAAATATTACATAACTGCACATTTACATTGAATACATTATTTTTAATTTTAATTAAGTTGAAAACAAAAATGATTTCGTAATTGAACAGTTCCAAATAATTTTTTTTAATTATTGAACAATAGATGCCGCGTTAGGAGACAGAAAGTTCGGAGCACTCCCAAGCACATGTAACAGGCAAACATTATTTTGATGCTACTTGATTGCGGAAACTGAAATTCAGACGTTACTGCGGTGCCGGCCGAAAGAGGCGGAATCATGGTCAAAACGACCATGCCACGATTTGGTGTACGGCTCACATCACAAGAAGGATGAAAAGTTTGGCTACAAAATTAAGCCATTTCAGAAAACTGCCAGACAAAATAACCAAAATGCTTGAAATAAAATCGTAAACACAAAATAATACGATCACGTCGCAAAATAACTTATCCGCAAACAAACTTACGCAAACAGGCGGATAAAACTATTTCCTCTCCAGATGATGAGAGTTTCCAAAAGTTAGTAAAGTTAGATGGCCACATGATGTATGGCGAGACAGCGAAGATGAAGGAAGCCGCTGCCGCTCAGCATCACTGGAGCCATGCTCCACAGCGTNNNCAAACCCTTTGGGGGGCTGGGGAAGTCTGGGTGATTTTAAAATGAGGTAAATTAGGGGGATTTCGCTGAATGCTTTAGCCCGTGTTTCTCTTATATGGGCGGACCATCTGAACTTCTTGTCAATTTTTAGGCCTAAGTATTTATCTGTAAAGGGGTAGGGTAATTCAACATTGTTTAATTTTAGTGGTTTAACTCCACCCAATTGTAAATAATTTGAGTGACAGAAGATTAGGAGAGGCTAACGCCCTCCGCCCACTGCCATGCCAGTTTCCGGGTAGTTTATTTAAGAAATTCGCGCCTATTTAAGATTGTAGTGTGTTTACGTAGTTGGGTTTTTAAGGTGTTTTCGGATATCTCTAAGGCTGGATCGATGTCTCTTTTGCTGTTTATTATTTATTTCTGTTAGATAAAATTTTCATCATATTAGTTTTTGAATTCTTCCCAGTTTGTTACCGGAATTTTTGCAAGGGTAATGTCAGGATGTTATAAGATATCTGTGGTGATTTTGTATAAGACTAGCAGGTGATCTGAGTGTAGTTCTGTTAAGGTTGTAAGTTCTGTAATTTCATTGGGTAAATAAGTAATTCAAATGTTAAGCACATATGGTGAAAATCTATAATTAGTGGGGAAGATGGTAGGGGTGTTCGGAGCTTGAATTATATAGTCGCGGAGTTGTGCGTGGTTTGTAAATGTTTGACCACGGAGGTCATTTGTTCTGCTGCGCCAATCAATGTGTTTCCATTTAGGTCACCTGCAATTATGAAGGTGTAAGGTTGAGCAATCAGCTTTACTATATCCGTGGTTGGTTCGCAGTTTTTTATTTGCGAAGAGATATGCTGAAATTAAGGTTACGTGCCCAGTGTTTGTGTTTATATTTATTGCTGTGGCTTTCATGTAATCGCAGTTTGGATCTTTATTTATATGGTGTTGTATTTTGTTGTGTACTAGTATTATAATTCCCACCTCCTGTCGTTTTTCTATCTGTTCTGCATGTGGTGTAATTTCTTATGGCAAAACGATGGTTTGGTTTTAGTAGGGTTTCCCGAATTAAGCCGATTTCAACACCGTATGTTTCCAACACTCGCTCCAACTCGTACAGTTGATTATATTTCCCGTTGCTGTTCCAATACATTGAGAAAATTGAACCAGGTGTTTGCTGAGAATTTAGGTCAATTTAGGGCGACACTTCCAAAGTCATGAGCGCCTCCAGAAGCAGCATGGTTTTGGTTTTCGTATCCGGGTGTGTGTTGGTGACTATCGTATATGGTCGGAACTGCCTCAAAATAGCTTGGAACTTCACCTTTTTAAGCAACTTAAGGAGGTCCGCAAGGTCCTGCATGGTGTTTCCCAAGTCACCACGAGACATTGGTGTGGAGTTGTGGACAGGAGTGGTATTATAGGGGGTTGGGGGGAGTTGGATCTCGGGTGGTTTCCTGCTCAAGGAGCTCCTGTGCGGCGTATGAGGCAACTGTAATATCTTTCACGGGTCCTCTGATCACCTGTGCATAGGAAACTGAGGGGGGAAGATACTTTGCGTCCATGATTTAAGTATATTGCGAGAGGTCTCTGGCGGGCTCGCTAGCCACTGTTGTTCTGGCTTGAGTTCTCTGTGTGGCGGCTTGCTGGTGCTGCTGCACGATGGCAAGTCCCCTGGGGCAGTCTTTGGAACTGGCAAGTTGAGCGCCATTGCAGTTGATACACTGAGGTGCAGCAGACGTTGTGGAGCAGGCGTCCAGGGTGTGGTTTCCGGCGCAGTGAGGAAAAACGGTTTTTAGGTGGCAGAAGTTTCTGTATGGTCGAATGCAAGGCAGTTCTTACATTGTGCCACATCACTGAGCCGTTTCTGACAAGAATGGGGGTGGACTACCGTCATGTTCAGCCGGCTTACAGAGACCAGGGGCTCAATAAAGTCGTTTCTGGCTGCTGTGGCGCAGAAGCTGTTCTGTAGACGAGCCAGATGTTGGAGGAGTTTTTGTGGTAAGGTCGTTTAGACTGAAACTGGTACACATCCAGTATCTGGTATCTTCGCTGTGTTAATTCCTCAGTAATGATTTCTGGGTGTGTGTCCGCCAGCAGGTCGAACATGACTTTCTGTGGTAGGTCTGTATTCGTGTTAAATGTGAAATATCAGATGCCTGCTGCTTTTGAAAGTCAGCTGCAACGATCTTCAAGCCATTTCTTGCCATGCTAATGGTAAAGCCAGAGGTGTGAATGGCTTTTAGTTGTTTTACGAGAGAGGAGAACCACGAGTCGTTAGTGCAGTTTTTTGTTCTTGGGAAAACTCCGCATATTTGGGGCCTGTGGTTTGCTTGAAGAGCTAGGGTGGGGTTCGGAAGCACTTCAAACCGGTTTCGAACCGGCATGGTTGGTATCACGCTCAGTGTCGTGGAGCAGGCCTGTTTCGTCTCCTGTCTGGTCTGATCCAGAAGTCACTGCTCGAGTCCTGCGGTCATTTCCGCCTATCGCTTGTTCAAGCGAGCACAAGCGGAGAGACGGAATTTCTCCGAGTGCTGAGCGGAGCTGGTTGGTTCTTCGTTCACTTCTGCGTTTTCAGAAGTCTCCATTTCCGTCTGGAGTGGGTTTCTGGGTGTCGTCACCCTCTACCGAAGCGCCTGGTCCTTCCAGAACCTGGGACTGGAAATGTACTAGTAAACAACAATTCATTAAAATTTATAATATCGCTCAACTAAGTGTAAAGTGTGCCTATCCACTGCGAGGCTTGCTAGCCGTCACCCCCAAGGCTCTAGGCTCGAGATGACCGACAAGTAATTGTACTTGACGGTCGGCGAGCAGAACCTCAAGTGCCGCGAGCTACACCTAGCAGAGCAGATCGAACACCTCACGCCTTCGGAGGTCCAGTCTAAAGTCAGAACAAGGAAGTTGCCTGAGCGGAAACCTATATATACCAAGGTATGCTCCGGACTTCATGGTCTCGCGCAACTAATCGATACAAAAATCGAAAGATACAAAAATCGAAAGACGGGAAATACATTATAATTCACAAATGACGTTTTCCATTTTCATAAATGAAAATTAAGAATTTACTCAATATTATGTTCGTAATAATTAATAAACGCAAAAGAAAATATTTTTAAAGAGAAACAAAATAAACTGTCAAATATCAAAACATTACAAAATTTCTAGATGATAAAGATTGTTTAACAACTTCAAAGTGAACCAGCAAAAATATTAATCATAACTACAGCATGTTTCAATCGTAAAAAAAAAAAAACATTTGGCAAAACATTAAATAAATAATGAGTGAATTAACAGATTCATATAGACATGAATTAAGTGCCAATACAACTGGCACAGAACCCCCCCTCCCCCCACGTTCTGAAAATGGAACACACTTCCGCAAAGGTGTGGCAAGAGCAGTAGCTACAAAAAGCAAGATACCCACAAAAATCGACATAAAACACAACTCCATACCAACTTACATTAGGAGGAGGAGGTGCTGGTAGAAACAACAGCTAAAGCAATTACAACTGAACACTTGGCTAGTGGGTTGAATGGGTTGACGATGTTGCAGTGTGAAGCAATGCTGATAAAACCACTTCCAGACCATGAAAGTGTGAAGGGAGGTTGTGACTCCAATGTAGTCCTACGTAAAATGTTACATCAATGGAAAATTTCGTTGCAAACAGCCAGAGAGAGTGAGTTTTTTGAAGAAAGAGTAAATCCAGAGATACATAGGGTTTTTTGCAAAAGTCAAGNATTTTTCGCAAAAGTCAAGGTGAGGTGTACTAGATAATACATCAAATCCACAACTATTAACATGTGCATCAGAAAACGGAAAGTCAGAAGGGGGGGGAAAATTTTTAATACCATAAGTTTTACTTTCAGACAAATTTTAGCTGGAATGGGAGCAAAAAGCTTTCTGCNGTTTTTTGCAAAAGTCAAGGTGAGGTGTACTAGATAATACATCAAATCCACAACTATTAACATGTGCATCAGAAAACGGAAAGTCAGAAGGGGGGGAAAATTTTTAATACCATAAGTTTTACTTTCAGACAAATTTTAGCTGGAATGGGAGCAAAAAGCTTTCTGCCTGCTGACAATAAGAATGTTGGAAACTTTGAATAACGGATACTTGTTTATGTTAAAAAATAACACAAGCAAAACAATGACACGATAGCTATGAAAACTATTCTTATTTGCCAAAGGAACATTTACGACAACATTAAAGAAAGAATTATAAATAATTGCTTTTACAGTACTGAATCCATAGTAAGCAAAAAGATTTCCAAAAGCACTGGGGCAATCATATGCAAAGGAAGCGTTATGACATGTTTAATTTGGTTCAAAATTTCAATGAAAGCCTTTGAATTCAAAAGGTCTCACTAGTCTCGATAGCGTGCTTCAAATCAAACAATTCTAGCCTGGAGCTAGACAAAGCTTCACTGACCCTCATTAGCATAGTACTAAGGTCTAGCCTGAAACCAAGAATTACAATCTTATATCACAGTTCATGAGTAGTTTGAACCCACACCGAATACAAAATGTTAAAATTATTTGAATAGTGAGTAGCTAATCTCTGGATTCCTTAAGTTGTTTTCAAAATGCAGTCTTCAAGATCTTTGATTAAAATGATATGGTTAGCTACACTTACTGAAATTTGGTCTTGTTTACAACCATAGAATTAAGTCTCTTTTGTAAGCTTTTTTGGTCGTAGTCATCAAGGGTGCCAATAATTGTTTTGAGGATCTTGCCCCCAATGTCTAACATTCCCTTCTTGAACGCGACTGAGGCAGCCGAAAGGTGAAATTACGCACTTCTGTCTTAAAGACACTGGTTATCCTCCAATTTTTACAGCGCAAAATTGAAATTTTAGTCAAACGAACTGCGGTCCTTATTGAAGTTCTTGTGCGCACTAAGCACTGTATTCGACTTAACGTCTAATTCGACACATTCTTCGTGTTGTTCTTGAAGATCAAAGTTCAACACAATAGAGTAAAAGTTACCTGAGAGAGTAAGGTCTTCATTCTTTTCAAAAATAATACCAGTGTTCACATTATTTACAGTGACCGTTGGAACACAAAGGTAGCTGGCAACAGCCAGGAATATGCCCAAGAGCGCGAACATGTTGGACTAACAGGCATAAACTGAATAAAAAAACAGATTATTACCTCGTAAATAATATGGTATCAAAATGAATCAGACTGCAATGTGTAGACATATACCTAACTGCAAAAGAACACAAATTACCATTACATTAACCATGCTACAATGGTAAAACAACATCAACTAATAAATATTCAAATTGTTAACAGATGATGAGCAGATCAAGACCCAATTAAACAAGAGTATGTCACATCTGCAAATGATTAACGAATAAAGAGGATTCTAACTAGTTCAATCAACAAATAAATATAGAATATCCAAATTGTTCAATAAGATTTATCACCAAATTACTGGAAAGTGAACACCAAATATTGTATAATACACACACATATACATTCATATCAATCAAATAATATGAATTCAGAATACAAATATAATTTGTTAAAAAGGAAAATGAAATTAACCTAGAAACAACTTAACTTAGCATTTCAAGTTTACTTAGAACGTAAACTTAACTTAGTACCACGAATTTTTAGAAAAGTTGAGCTTACAAAAAGACATGAATCCCAAAATGACTTGGCTCAGAGTGGGTGATAACTCCAATAACAAGACGAAGTCAGTATCTAACAAGTAACAAATGTTACTGAATTATTTTGAGGGCAAACCAAGCTGTGTGTGTGTATATATGATTGTACAGCCAAATAAACATGTGCACAGTTAGGGTCAGCAGTTCCTAAACCGCGCAAAAAGAAAATTAGTTTTTTTCAAGACAGACATGAATTATTATAATAAATGCACCTTAACTGGGATCAGCCAAATCGGCAGTGACTGGTGTCGTCTGCAATATTCTGACATTCTGAATTAACCAAAACAACATACTGTCGCTTGAACACGATACAGTCTGAAATTCATGAAATACTAAATGAGAGATTATCGTCAGATGCAAAAACATATTTGGTTGGGTTTGATACAGGCCCGACCAACGATAAGAAAATGTTGCCTTTTTCTTATCAACTGTCCTGCTGACATGCAAACTAACAGAGAGCAGTGCCACAGTCGTTTAATTATTCATTTATTTTACGAAAACTTGCCTCGCAATAAAATACAGAGACAGCTACCTCCCACACCAGCGGAGAAATAAACGAGCAAGTCGTGGGGGTTACTCTACACGCCCGGCGCCGTCTCGGCGAGTACTGGTTATCGACTGCACGTTGTTACATCTGTGTTTCCCGGCGACAGCCACACAGAGTATTTATGCTGCGGGCCTATCGCCTCACCTCTCCACAGATAAGGGCACGGCAGCCGACATCTGCCAGCAGCTCCATCCAAACTGCATCGTTGCTAAACACTCTAGACCAAAAACTCTGTACCTGTAGTTCGGAAAGCTTCTGCGTGGCCATCCAAACTGCATCGCAGGTGAAAGATAATCCAACCTCTCGAACAAAACCTCATGCCGCAGTTTAGAAAAGCTTCTATCTCTAAACCTGACTCGTAGCAAAATACTACGACTTTCAAAATGGCAAACGGATGCTCGATAAGCAAACTACTACGACAAACGAACTACCACGGCTTTAATTTTGAACCCGATAACTATTTTATGACGCCTGGCAAAGCGAAAGAAAATGAACCACGTATCCCGAAAATTAATAATACTCCATCATTTCAAAAATTTTAAATACAAAAATGTTATACATTTTTTTATTGGCACCGTATCGTAACTAGTCTGTTATAAACTTATTTCGTTTAAAACATCACTATGAAACAAATATTGGCTAATCACTTTGATTATAAAAGCCTTAAACCGGCATTCTTGGAGCTAGAAATTATAGGTAGTTCCAAACTGACTTTCACGAGCCTGTCCCCTATGAGTTCGCAAATTATATTCGCTTGTGCTTGTAAATACTATCTTGTTTACGAGACGACGAGTGAAAAATGCTGTGTGCTGCATAATTATTTAAAACGAATGTAAAAATTTTCAATGTGGGCATAATCTAATTTAAGATTCAGGCCCCGATTGAAAGAATTACGAGATCTAAAACACATTGCTTGCCTTTAAATAAATTTAAAAAATCCACTTAAACTTTGTGTTTATTAACCATAAATGCATTGTTTGAAAATAAATATAACTAAATATTTAATACTTAAATATTTTTTAGATAATTTTATGAGGTAAATGCAGCCTCTTCGTTTACAAGTCCAACATACAATATTTAAGCTTAATTATTTCGAGGTCATGTGTGTAGCTCAGTGGTCATGTGTGTAGCTCAGTGGTCATGTGTGTAGCTCAGTGGTCATGTGTGTAGCTCAGTGGTCATGTGTGTAGCTCAGTGGTCAGGGTAACAGACTTGTATTCGAGTTGTTGTGGGTTTGAATACCCACTCCTAATATATTATTTTTAAAATTATACCAACTGCCATAAAAAAATAACGAAACTTACATAGTTAAAATTTTCTAAACCGATTTAGCATTAAAACATTTTTTAATCTTTAAACTGTATTTTCTAAAGATCTCGGCATTTTAAAAAAATTTGACATGATGAATTGAAATAAAATAATTTTAGTTGTTAACAAATACATTGATTCGCAGCTGACTGATCGTTATACGATTGTTATGACAAGCCCGGCGACAAGCTGCCTGACCGAGAGAGAGCGTGTGGTAGGTGGTGCTAGGCGCAGGATGGTGGAGGGTGAATGGAGGCTGTCGATGCTTTTCGTGATGGTTATGATTCGGAGGGTGGCGGAAAATGGTCATGGTTGGGTGTTTATAGGATGCCATTTCTGGGTGAGGAGGGAGGCGTTCATGAATGTGTGATGAGTGAGTGTAAAATGTGCTGGATGCGTGTGGGGAGAAGGGGATGTGATACCATGGTCCTGGTAAGCGGAGTGATAGAAGTATCATTGTGGAAGGGGGCGTATATATTGAATATTTTCAATATAATTTCCGGCGATGTTCGGGTCGGTGATAAAAATCGCATTAATTATTAGGTCAGAGAGGGGGGCGAGTATGGGAGGAGGATAAGGCGGAGTGACGAGATTGGATAGAGGTTAAAGTTCTGGTGAGGGGTGTTGGTAAGGTGTGGAAATTGTACTGAGTTTTGATTTAGGGGAGGAAGTTTATCTCTTAAATCAAATAATTTGGTCCTGACATTAGATTACATAATATTTGTGACATCACGAACATGTGCGCTTTGAAAAGAAGAGTCTGGTCATATATAGCGCTCAATACTTACGGCTTTAATATTTTTCATTATAAAATATATTGAAATATTAATTTTAAAAATAATTTTTAAAATGTAAAAATTATTGACTGCTTAGATTTTTTACTGACACTGATTTTCGGGACACCTCAGCCACAATGAGTAGCAAGCACTTTTACACACATTCTTGGAATTTTAGGATGGTTAGAGGTGGACAAAAGAGAAATATTTGGTACAAAATAGGCATTTTTGAAAGCTGAACAGGCGATTTTGAGAGAAAAACGTGAAATTTTGAAGCTCCAGCCGCCTGTGATGGCACTGCAGGCACGTGATCCTTAATCCTGAATCATGAACCCTGCACCAGAAGGAACTTTTTACATCTACTCTAGTCCCACACTAAAACACTTCATGTCTTGCCCGCTTGTTTGTTATTTTACAGTTGCTATTACAATAAGAAAAAAGAAGTTGCAGGTGTAGGTAACTTATGAGCCTTCATTCCGCTTTAGGAATGCAAATAATTCTCATGAAATTCCTAAAATATTAACGGTAGTTGGGTAGACGTCTTGTTGACAGCGATATTATTAAAATTGGGACCAGAAGCCAGCATCTTACCCGGGATCCGAACTCAGAACAACTCGTACGGTAAGATGGCATGCAACTAACTGCATTACGGAGGTAGAAATCGAGCATCAACATCAGTAGTAAATAGTCTAATTATTGATAGACTGAGTTCACCTACCTGATACTGAAATGAAAATTGTCCTGAAAACCAGCGCGTAAGTCACTAAAATCATATAAGTTTACTTAATCCACCGTTGCACTAATTGTGTAGTAAATTTGGAGGAAATGAATACTTTACTTTTCTTTTGGTGCGGTTGTATATAGAGGCCCTAAGGCAGGCTCTGTGTAAGCATATCTGATGCTTCTAACAGACGCATTTTAACATGTCAGTTTACGTCGTCCACTGTAGCACTCCTTGTCTGCAAGATTAGCAGGGAATTGATTGATTGGCTCCGGACATATGGCATGAAAGTTCAATTTTCTCACGTGGTCTTCAATAATTGAGAACAAAACGGTTTTGGCACTTTCTATAAAGTAAATTAAACAATTTATATGGTTTCAATTATGAAGATAAATGTCTGACACACATTAAATATGCCCGTTTACTTTGCCTACCATTGCACTACTTGTTTGTCATATTACGTAGGAATCGGTTGATTGTAAATACTGGTGGCTTACAAAGTTAGGTTGAAATTTGTTAAATGCTTTCGTAAATATAGTACAGAAATCTCAAATGTTTATATATCTACCATTTTGAAAACAAGTGTCTGACCCAATAAAATATGTCAGTTTACGTTACCACTAGCATTACTTGACTGCTAAATTCGGTAACTATCGTTTGATTTTTTCCCGAGATAAGACATAAAAACAGAAGATGCTATGTACTGACACATTTGATGCACGTAATATATATTTCATCATACCAAGTTTGATCGACATTGGTCAAAATGCAGTGTAGATATAACAAATTAGATATAAAAAATATATATTACCGGTATTTTTAAAACAAGTAATATCAACTTTAATTTCTTGTAAAACACGGCCTGCATGATTAATAATTATGTGCCAAATTTGACAGGAATCTGTTGGGTAGTTCCTGAAATGCACTGTAAAAACTTTATTTTTAATGATGTACTTACTCTCTTCGAAAATGGCCAACCAATAACATTACTGCTTTATAAATTCAGTTGTTACGTAATTTACTACCAGAGCACTAAACTTTGTTTAAATTGATTAAATGGTTCCATAGTGCCCTAAGTTTTTAAATTGCTGCCATTTTTTAAATAAGTATCCTGCGTGATGGAAAACTATAAAAGTCGTATGTACTTAATGAATACTATATGCGGACTGAGTAAGGCGTAATTCGGTTTACAGGTTTAAAAGATAGTAGGAGATGTGGTTGCATATATTCCAGACGGGCATAAAGGTGAATGCATACGCCCAGCTTCCCTTTGGAAAGTAAGCTAAAAATGACCACATGCAATAAACAGGGGCATGTTAGATTAGTTAACGTGAACTACATTGACATGACTGAAGTATTGGAGCTGGTCAGCAGCTCTTCTCACCTCCTTCCAGTTGTGCCTGATCCACGACCAGATAGAGGAGTCTGGCGGCGTCTCCGCTGGGACAGCCTCTACAGCAGCCTGCTCCAGCGGAGACTGTATCTCGACTTGTTCCTCTGCCATATTACATCTGGTAGTTTCAGCGGCAGATAGACCAAACTTCTCTGATAATTTTCAACTCGACTTCTCTTGCCTATGGAGACATGCTGACAATGGCGTGGCCCATTGTTGCAAACAACATTGTTGTTAGTGCTATCAATAAAGCTATTTTCCATAAAAATTTTACATGTTGTAAATAACTGGTGGTTTATTTTCACAAAATTTTAAATGCTTGAGTTTGGTACAGATGCAATCGATGTGTATTCTTCGTAAGACGTTGTTGTTCTGTATCCCAACCACAGTATATAATGGATGGAATGGAATGGAGAGATTTGTTCGGCTCCTAACATTGTGGTCTTGAGAACCGATGAGGATGAAAAGAGGTGAGTAGGGAGCAGCACCAGAATGCAAGGGTGGGGGAAACGGGATATCCTCGAGAATACCCACCAAACAGCGGAGAAGTGAAGTATGATAATTGAGAGATTTTCGTTAAGTTTTTCTCTAAATTAGGATGTTGTAACATAAATTCTACAATTCGTTTTATAATAGAATTTATTTCGAATAACCGAAATATTTGTTTGCAGATTTTTAACCAAAGTATTTGCGGCAAAGTATACATTATTTTATTGAGTTCAAATAATCGAACAGTCAGTGAAAACCAAACAATAATCTTAATAATTTCGTTAATATACTTGTGCATGCTGCTGAACTAAATGTTCAAGAGTATTGAAGTGTGCTTCGTTCTGCTATACGTAAAACTGTACGGAAATAATAAACCATTGATGTAGTTTAAATGGAGATAAATGTTTGGCACAAATGTGTAAAGACTTGATAGATAAGTCTCAAGTATGCAAATAAAATGAAGTGTAACTTGTTGAGGTCCACCACAGACATTCCACAAAGCTAGATGACCATGCTCCCACATTATTTCCTTGGTCCGGGCTGAAGCGCAGAACATTCCAGCAGGCTATTACATCACAACTGCTGGAAGAACACACTAGAGTAGGCGGTGAAACTTGCTTCCTACAGCCACCTCGACGAGGAGCTGTAGTGGCGGATACACAAGTTTTTGTTGGGAGGGACGAAAAGAAATATGGCCAGTGTTTAGAGAAAAGGTATACTTAATAATACTTCTGTACACGAAAGGTAATTGTGAAGTCTTTTTGTGTAAATTGTGGTAGCAAAATTATATTTTTTAGTAAACATTTTACTGGCAGGAAAACGGTATAAGTTATACATTTAATGTAATGCACTCGAGTTAACAATTTGAGAAAGAATTCATTCTTGTTGCTAACTGTCGGTTACATACATAAATAGGATAAGAATATCCTAGTGACAACGTATTCCTGAACAGAGTAGTCTACTTACTATTTTACAAACATTTACGACGTAGCATAAGCTTCACTGAAGTCGGTGTATTTTTTCACCCAGAAATATGTATGTTTTCATTCTGCTTTAATATGTATATATCCTGTAGATAAGTTAAATATAATCGATTCAAGCTTACTTCCAACTTTTCTGAGGCTCTGCAGTAGTTCTACTTCCAGGATATTCCTCCGCCTCATGCAAACTAAGCTTGACCTAGCCTAGAAAATTACACGAGAGGGACAAAGCACCGCATTCGTGCGCGCTGAGTTTAATAACATGTTGCATAAGAACTGTTTATTACTAGGTACTGCCAACACATCTATTGTCTCCCTATTTTTTTATCAATTTTCATTATAAATGAAATTTTATGATTTTATAAAAAATNTTGTCTCCCTATTTTTTTATCAATTTTCATTATAAATGAAATTTTATGATTTTATAAAAAATATATGTAAAAATCCAAGTGATTCAAAAATTTAATACTTTTATCTTAACAGAAGTATAAAACGCTTTTGACACATGACACATATAGTAAACAACAAAGCACGTCGTGCATGATGTATTTTCTAAAAGTTTGTTTCAAAAAGCGTGAATAAACTGAGAATAGACTATAACACGCACACTGCATTACTACTAACACACTTAGTTGTCTGCTGCTACTATGTAGCAGAAAGCAAACTGCTCCTACTATAAAGCAGGAAGCAAAGTGCTGCTACTATGTAGCAGAAAGCAAACTGCTACTTTCTTGTAATTTTCCTCCACAAGAAAATTTACCAAAAAAATTCGTATTTTTACTACCACTTTTGCATTTTTTCACTAATACAAACTATAAATCACACATTCACTATAGTTATAAATGGAGAATTTGTTTACTTTATTTACTGGTTCAACAAGTAAATTCAGTAACACCGTACACGCGTTATGTCATTATTCTTGTCAGTTATTTTACAACTGAATTAATTAACTTTTGGGGGGCCGCCAAATACCGCTGATTGCAAGGCGACATATGGAAGCGCTCTCTGCCGCAGCTGATTGGACGTTGGGCAGGCACGCTTACGCAATGCATACGCTTCACATCAACACAACACAGCAGTTGTAAGCATGGTCACGAACGCCATCATTTATTACTAACTACAACGCCCCAACTCCCCTATTATTTCTACTTGCTTGCCCGTTACACCTAACACATTGTTCCTGTGTTACAGAGAGATGACTAGCTTCAGGTGGTTGGCAGACTCAGTTCTGTCTGCAGCATCCAGGGCATCTTTGACCTACGTCACTCTTCATCATAGAGACACAAAAGTATATCCTAGACAACAAAGAACATATTTTCTAGCGCTCTCCTATCCTTTAATAATATCCGAGACTTGCCTTCCGCCCTGTCGCTCTCTTCGCTTTGCGCTGGTTTGCTGTGCTCTTCCATATTGTTACTTCCTCTCTCAGGGTGTGTCCATGGTTACAATATGTGGCAATGGCACCAGACAACCCTGCTATAGTCGCGATGCATGCGTCCATTTAAACATAAACACTCCGACTTAAGGCATACAGGGCCTACGTCGAGACGCAACCCATTCTCCTACACCTTAGCTACGAACATGCACGCCAGAGAAACCAACAAAACTGTAAAGGGCCTCAAGATGGCTTGGCGGGATTTGGGGCTCACCAGTTATATATATATATATATATATATATATACTTGTAAAGAGCTGACAGGAATAACATGATGTGCATATGGTATCATTGAATTAAATTAATAAAGGAATGAAAAAAATACGCAAATACAGTGAATCTGCAATTTATCGTTCGAAGGAGGATGGGGGAGAGGCTGTTCCAGTAAGCACAGTGGTGTGAGGCCCATCAATTTGGTTAAACCATCGCAAATAAATACAAAGGGGAAAAAATGTCATGTCCTTTTTTCCACCAGTTTTTTTTTCACGGGTCAATTATAAAGATCTTGCTTGCTACTTCATTTATCCTCAGTATTATATTTTAACAAGTGTAATAAGTTTTGAACTTCTTCCCTGTCAAGAAGGTTTTTGCATTGTCTATTCTGATTTTTTTTNATTTTAACAAGTGTAATAAGTTTTGAACTTCTTCCCTGTCAAGAAGGTTTTTGCATTGTCTATTCTGATTTTTTTTCGCCTACCCAACTCACAGGTTTATTTAGGGAGGCAGACATGGTGCCCCAATCGTAGCAGTGTTTCGCTNTTTTTTTTCGCCTACCCAACTCACAGGTTTATTTAGGGAGGCAGACATGGTGCCCCAATCGTAGCAGTGTTTCGCTACATCGCATAGACCGCACAGCCCATGGCTTAGTAGCGGCGGCTGTGACGTCACTGCACTGCACTACACACACGTGCTGAGACACGGCTTTTACCCCATACCTCGCGGCAATATACTCTATGGCTGCATGTACGTTTGACTTTCGTCATGGCTATAATCGCCTAGACTACACAAATGATTGTGAAGAATGCATCACCAAGAAGGATACATGTAATTTAAATGAACTTTATACCACAGATTACGCACCTGGCCATAACAAATTGATTAAGATTACAGAACTGTGCATGATCTCTGTCCTTGAGAATTTAGTATGGCGTGAAGCCCCCACATGCTTCAATCAGAGCACTTAAATGTCGTGGCATGAAATCAAAGATAATATGGCTATATTTCTGGGTAATCTCTCTCCACGCAGTTTGTATGCGAGTTCACAAAGCATTGACAGTGGTTGCTAAAGGACCGTGACGAACATGTCGCCTACCAAATATATCCCAGACATCTTCGATGATCGACATGTCAGACGAACGTGCAGACCAGGGAAGCAGTGGTACCCGTCGTTCATTGAAGAAGGCTTACACATTCCTCCCGACATATGGCCGGGTATTGTTCTGCCGAAATATGGTATGTGGAGTTGTCTGAAGGAGGGGCAGTACCTTGGGCTCTAAACTATCCCGGATGTAGCGGTTGCTGTTCAGATTGTCCTTAATATGTTGGAGTCGAGATCGCATGTTGTACTCAATGGCACCTCAAACCATCACACTTGGCGTTCATCTGCTATGCCACTCCACAATGCAGGCTGTTATATTGCAGTCACTGCGATAGCGTCTAACTCGTATGCGGCCATTACTGTAGAACATTTTGAAGCGGGATTCGTCCGAAAACACTACATTTTGCCACTCAGCACGCCAGCTACGGAATTCACATGCCGATTGCAGTCAGAGGCGTTTGTGGTTTCTTGACACTGGAAGCCAATGCAATGGCATGCGTGCCAAAAGCACAGACCGCAGCAGACGGCGTCAAACCGTCGACGCAGACAGATCCCAGTGTTGCCAACCTGGCCATCATTCAAGCCACTTTGAGAGCCTCATAAATGCGTGAACTAACGCAGCTGCATTTAGATGAACAGGCTGAGCGTCAAACCCTATTGAGAGCCTCCGAAATGCCTGTTCAGATCCAACTACGACTGGAAGAACAAGCAGAACGACAGGCTGCTTTAAGGGCATCCGAAACACCTGAGCAGTCACAGGCGAGAAGAATCGCAAAAGCGGAACTCCAAGCGGAACGTCGACGAGCTTTTNATCCGAAACACCTGAGCAGTCACAGGCGAGAAGAATCGCAAAAGCGGAACTCCAAGCGGAACGTCGACGAGCTTTTAAAAGAAACACCTCGTCTGTATTTAATGACGCGGCATTTCATTACGATCCCTTAATTGATTATAAGAATCACAAACTTATTGTTATCGGGCTCATGGACAAGTCGTACCTTTTTTGTAGCTCTTTGAAATGGAAAGATGAGACTTCAAGGAAGCGCTGTTCCAGCGGGAAAGTTTCCCTTTCTTTATTTGGTGAATCAGAAGAGCCTCTGAAAAATATATCTTTTAGTATGACGTTGATGAATCACGGCGCTCTTTAAAATGGATCAGAAAGTACAACTCATGTTTCCAAATTACATCTTTTGGAGTTGACAGATAGATAATAATGCCCGGATTTTCGCCAACGTTTGCTGTTAAAGGGCAAGTTTATTATAGAATAGGTGCGCTTTTTCCAGCTGTCAATGAACAGCATAAACTCTTGCAGATATATTTAATTTGTAACGAAGAAATTGAAACCAACCACCGCTGCCAATTTATTCAAGGAGGCGAAAGGCGAAAGAGACACGGTTTTGAAATCAAAGAATGTTGCATGAACACAGCATCTTGATAAACACATTTAAAACCGCTTAAGAGAACCTGCCTCGAGAGGATTGTAAGGAAGTCGTCCATGCTGGTCGGACTCCACGTGGAGAGCATGAGAGGCACTGCAATGCACCTTTAATTAATGAAATCGCTGCAGAGGTGAGCGGCGACCAGTTCTCATCACGAGACATTGTCCTGCGAGCACATGACAATACGTTGACACGGGTAGCCGACACTCATAAGTTTTATGACGCTCTTCAATACCCATTGATTTAAAGCAAATGACAAGAGGGATATCATTTTGAAATGCCACTCATTTATCCTATAACAAAACATCCTGTCCCGAACAGAAAAGTTTCGTGAATGGATTTTTATGCGTATCACATGATGTTGCGAGAGAATGATTTCAACCTCTTCACGTGGTGCAGAAAACTTTTTCATCAATTTCTGGTCGACATGTATATCAAAGTAGAGAGCGAACGCCTCCACTACATCTCTTTAAATAAAAAAAGCTGCTAGTTGAGAATTACATACATCTGCAAGATGCTATCAACAGCGATGCTGATGTAAACCTAGTGATTTAGGTAAAATGGTAATTCTTCCGTCTTCATTCGTCAACAGCCCCGCTACCTGCACGAATACACCCAGGATGCATTGGCCTCTGCACGGAGTTACGGTGGACACGATATTTTTGTCACTTTCACTTGCAATCCCTCATGGAAGGAAATGACGGAGGAGCTAATGCCCCATAGAAAACAAAGGATATGCAAAACCTAACACTGAGGAATAATATATACTTGATACTTCACTACCAGGAATTAAGCAGGACCATAAGTTTCACTCAAATTTTATTAAATTTAAATGGTATTTTAGGAAATTAAAATGCTGTCAAAGAAAAATTTAAAAATTCTATCTCTTTATTAGAAAATCTCAAAATTCTTATATGTTTAACTCAACCTTGATTTGGAGTTGAGTTACTTCAAATATCCACCATCCTTACATATGGTTATTAAAACAGAAACAAATTATAATAAATTATTAAGAATAAAAGTTAAGGCTGCTTCTATCAATCACAAATGTGTAAAAAAAAAAACTTTCATATTTCTAATAGCTTTTACTTCCCACGTCATTAGGCTTCGTTTCACTTCCCAACTACGTGAAATAAAACTGTCACTGACACTGGTCATCAATCCAAAAAGTCACTCAAATCAAAAATCAAAAGCAAAGTTTATGATTTCAAATCACTTAATATCTCAATTGAGACTGTATCTAAGGATTGATTGTTTCAAATCATTGGCTCCGTACTAGCATCAGTCCGTACAGCTGGGGATCTCCGGATCTTATCATACTAATGACAACCTAAGTCATCACAATTTAAAAATGCAAAATCGTGTAGTATAGTTCCTCAAAAGTTATTTCAAATACTTTAAACCTCAATATATGCCCCTCCGGCATTGTAAGAAGGATGGCGTCACCTTGTGTGTGGTTAGTGTCATTATCTATAAAACGGCGCCTGGCAATAAGCGGCACCTCAAAACTGGTGGCTTTTAGAACCACTAAAAAAATCTAATTATAACGCCTACGACCTCTGCTTTTACATGGAGCGCTGTTCCTGGCCTTTAACCTCTCTTCTGGGACTCAAATTAATAATCTAATTTACGTTGTCGCGGGGGATTAACGTGATTTAATCCCGGCGAATATTAGACGTAGCCGTATCAATTAAATGTCCCACCAGAAGTCGTCACATCCGGCAACTACGTCAAACAAGTACCGAAACAACCGAAACGACTTTCGGAAAAACGAGAAATGACAACTGTAAATCCTCCAAACGAAAAACATAAGTAAACTAACCTCAAATAAAACAAAACTGAAGTAAGACATTTAAAATAAATTACAAAACTAAAATTTCTTTGAAAATCAAAATTAAAATTAAATGTAACACAAAATAAAAATAACTATTTGGGGCGATCAAAACAAACCATTAAAAATTTATTATGAGAAAATTAAGAACAAAACATAATAATAAATAAATATTTAATGTAAATGCTTTTAAGGGAAAACCTACAATATACCTTTTTTAAACTACTCCCTCCTACCAAGGCAAACCGGGTTTGATTCCCGGCGGAGTCGCACCCGGATTATCGCACGTGGGAATCGTGCCGGACGATGCAGCTGGTCCGCGGACTTTCTCGGGGATCTCCCGTTTCCCCCATCCTTTTATTCCGATTCTGTTCCACGCTCACTTCACTTCACCCTCATCGGCTCTCAAGACCACGATGATAAGAGCGGCCCAAATCTCTTCACTCACTCACTCACTCACCCACCCACAATAAGCAAATGAGAAATTTTTTCATGAGTTAAAAACGAAATACAGAAATTGTGCAAAGTTTATACGTGAGATGTCTTTTATACCAGGCACATGCCGTAGTTTTGGGAGTATTATTCATTTTTTTTTTTAGCTGCAATTCTTTAGCTATAATGCTGAAGTTATTAAATGCAGCTTTGCAGCTGGTAACCTCAATATTGCAGTTCTCCAACTGCAACTTTTAGATAGTTACCTCAAAATTGCAGTTCATAATTGGAGTTCTACATGTTGGTGATAACAATATTGCAGGCACACAACTGCAGCTTTTTAGATGATCGCCGCAATGTTGCAGTGACACAAAAGCTCTTTTGTAGATGGTAACCACAATGTTGTAGATGTTGGCTGCAGTTACACAGTTCATTACCAAAATATTGCAGTGGTTAACTGTAGTTCAACAGTTGATGACTTCAATATTTGAGTCAACCCATTTACAATTTTGCATCTGGCGACTAAATTATTGCAGTTAACTAATTGCCAGTTGGCTGCTATTTTGCATTATTGACTGCAACATACCTGCAACTGTGTATCTGCAATATTGCAGTTATTTTTCCAACAGGGAGTGCTGTTCTGCGGCAATATTATGATAGTAAAATACAGGTATGGATTTAAATGGATATTGAAATAATTGGAAATTTTTAATTAAAGATGCTTGTTGTAATTATAAATATTTTCATAGATCTCGATTTTCTAATTTTAACTTAGCAAAACATGGCATTAAAATTAAACTTTCATATCTACGGAAACTATCAATGTTATTAAACAAATGATAAAATATGATTTAAAAAGTGTAAACAAGAAATATAAAAATCCTGTTGCTAGTCCTTATAAAAATTTAACATGCAGATGTAAAAATAAAAACTTTTATAAACGAATTGCCTAAAATGTTATAAGAATTAAAGAATGAAAATTATTATTTATTAGATTTAGATATAACACAAGATTTTTCTGTAATTTTTAACAAAGAAGAGATGATTTGTTATCGAATAATTTTAATTTTAGAATGCTAGGTGAATATAAAGAACATTGCAATATTATCGTTAATAGTAATATGGTTGGTAAATACTGTTTAAGATAAATAAATAACGTTTCTAGAGTTAAAATTTATAACAAATTTATTTGCTTCCTGGAGTAAAGAAGCAGCCTGAAAGCCATATTGATTTTCTAAACTGTCCAGATAAAAGGTAAAAGGAAACATTCGCATCAATCTAAGCTATTCAAAAAATGGCACAACAAGATCATACGCAACAATTTATAATTATGTAGAAAAAAATTATAAATTCAAACATGATTTCGATCTAATAAAGGTTTGTTTAAAATTAATAGATAATGGCAAAAATATTTCGAGCATGCTCCATTTTACTCTGTTCCATTGTCTAGAATGTGGGAGAAATTGACAAATAGTTTAGAAAGTATTTGTGTTTCTTATAAATATTTATTGCAATACGTTTGTTGAAGTAATAAGAATAAATAAAAGGAGTTACTGATATAACTAATGAGCCTACTTCCCCCGAAATGAGTGAAATTAATTTTTAAATAAGTTCTTAAAATATGAGTTGGTAGGAAGGACTTGACTTATCTTTGAAAGCAATCCCATTAGAAATGAAACCAGAAATGTTTGCAACAGAAGTGAGACAATTACAAATAAACACATGCCTTACATCGGACTTGAACCCCAAACCTCATACAGTAAACTAACGTGCAATCCGCACTACGGAGGTCAGATTCGGAGCCTCAACTTCGGATTTAATTAGCATAATATTTCGAATGACAGGAATTACTAACAGGAAAAAATATTTACAGGCCCCTACAATATGAAAATAATTGACTGAGCCACTTAAAATATGTAAATTTACATGGCCTACCGTAGTGCTACTTGTGTGAAGAATTTGGTGGTAGTCGGTTGTTTGGTCCCTTAGATATGGTGTAAATCATTTTATTTTCTTATTTAATGCTATCGTTCAAAATTACCAAAAAAGGGGATTTATATACGACGCTTCTAATGAATACTGTCTACATTGTAACATAAAAATTTTGGTTGAATTTGGTTAAATTGTTTAACATATGTGGCAACCTTACCTAAATTATTTATGAAGCCGCCATTTTAACATCGCTGTCAGACCTATTTAAATCATGAAAATTTTCATGGCCTTCTGTAGCATTAATGGTTTTCACAATTTAGCACAAATTTATAAAAGTGTTTCAGAGTAACACTTAGGCGGAATCGTTTGATTGGTACTCGAGATATGGCATAAAACCTCCATAATTTTCGTAGGACGATTTTCATAAATTAAGGACAAAAAATTAATGTAGTGACACATTCGATGATAGTATACTGCCAATATACAAAGTTAAGTTAAAATATTATACATAGTTTTGTGGATAGAGCGCAAAAAACTAAAATTATTTTATAGCCATTATTCCGAAAATAAGTTTGTCGTACTTAAAAAATACATATATTAATAGGGCCTACCACAGTTCAACATCTGTGCCAAATTATGTATGAACACGTTCATTGTTTCCGAAAATATGAGATAAAAACTTAATTTTTTAGTGGTGGGGTTATATTACACAAATGGTAGAGAAATGAGGCTCTGCATAGACAAATTTGATGGCTGCGATAGGTACTGCCAGCATACAAAGTTAGAATGGAATTGGTTTCGTTGGTAAAATTAACTGAGATAAAATATTTATACACCCACCATTTCAAAAATAAGTTTCAGACCCAATTAAAACATCCCAGTTTACAACACCTAATATTTGTTTTCACACATTTTGTGGGAATCTGTCAATTGTTTCCCGAGATGTAACATAAAAGCTTTATATACTCGCATGTCGCTATCTTAAAAAATGGAGGACAAAAGATGCTCCGTGAAGATACATTTTATATTTGTAATAAATACTGCCAGTATACAAAGTTATGTTCGAATTTATTTCTTTGTTACGACGATATAGCATTCTAACATTAATTTGCTATAAGGCCGCCATTTTGAAAATAAGACCCTTACATGCCTAAACGGTATCATTTACCATCATCTGCATCAGTACTACTTGATTGCCAAAATTGGTAGGAATCGAAAAGTTTTTTTTTACCGAATTATGACATTAAAACTTTATTTATTCGTATTCTGCTATCATCCAAAATGGCTGACAAAAGTAGATATTTGTTGGTATACAGGTTGGTCCACCTAATGTGGACACCCCAAAAATTTCCGGAACGGTTGCAGATCACGAAGTGCGGTTTTCGTTAAATGAAATTACATATGAAGGCAAGTAATTTACCGCAAAGTGACTATTCGTAACATGTGTATGGTCAGAAATAATTAAACCACATATTAATTTTCCCCTGGAAACATACATTTATTTCAACGGCATATAAAAGTAGGTATAAAGAGGAATTCAGTGATATAGCATATGCAATTAAAAGTAACACAGACACGCCAAGAGATAATGTGCAAATATGATTAAGTTAGGTGGGCCGGTTGAATGGGGCAGTGGACCTGTACTCACAGCTTTAAGCAAGCAACACGTGCCGTGACTCATCCTGGCGGGAATACTTCCTTATAGCAGCGCAGCGCCAGATCCCGTAATCTGTTATGGTAAGTGGTATTGCAGTGTGTGGCTGTACGTATGCAATGGAGTTCACGAAATAGGAAAAACTGGTCGCTCTACTTATTTAAGGTGAGTGGGGCAGAAATGCCAAGCAAGCTGTCCTAATGTATGGTTAAAGGTATCCTAATCGGACGCCCGTATCACGAGAAACGATATGGAGAAATTGCTCAAGTCTCTTGTCACGAGGTGATTGAAATTCCACAATACGAATGCGACGAAAGACTGCTACGGGAGACGCATCAACACGGTGTGTTGGCTCGTGTCTATGCAAACCTCCACATGGGTACGCAAGAACTTATCAGGTTCGTAGGAATATGTAAAACAAGTGTGCTACGGATACTTTGCCAATAGAAATTCCATCAATATCACGTGGCTCTTTTTTAGGCAACACCTGAAGGTAATTTCCAGTAGCATGTTTTGTACGTTTGTTCTGATGTCTGTAAGAGATGACAGCAATTTTCTGAAGAACATATTGTTTACAGATGAAGCAACCTTCACAAACCTTGGGCGCTTAAATTTACGAAATACGCGACTACTGGGCGACGGAGAATCCGCATTGGGTCCGGGACCTGGAGCACCAGCGACAGTGGAAAGTGAGTGTGTGATGTGGAATCGTAGGAGATTACTTCATAGGGCCATACTTCATTCAAGGGACAATGACCAGCTGTACGTACGCCCATTTACTCAGAGAGACCTTACAGGCACTTCTGGAAGACATACCGCTCGACATATGTCGTGATATGTGGTTTCAGCATGATGGTTGTCCTGCGCATTTTACTTTCGTGGCGAGAAAAGTATTAAATTAAACATTTTCGAACCGAAGGTTCGGGCGTGGTGGTGTTTTAAGATGGTCAGTTCGCTCCCCCAACCTCACACCTCTCGATATTTTGCTGTGGGTAACACTGTAATATAGGATGTACAACGCGGTTCCTGCGACGGTAGAAGACACGCAGGAACGCATTGTGGCCGCTTGCAGAGACATTACGCTAGAATCACTCCAGGCTACTCGTCGCTCGCTACATGTGCGTTTACAGATGTGTATTGGTGACGATGCAGATTCTGTAAAAAGACCTTATGTGAAGCTTTTCAACCATAACTGTGCTCTTCTGTACTACGCATAAAGATGCGATTGCATTTCTCCTTAAAGTGGTTTGTTCTATTTTTGTTTTGCATCTGTACGCACTCGTTACTCAGTACAGTTAATGGCTAGGAAATGAATCTCCTGAATTACATTGGTATCTGAATAAAATGTAATGTATTGATCTCAGACTTGCACTCACATTGCCCGTCTTCCCTCCGCTGCGGTGCTCTCCTTTGTCCAATATGGCTTTCCGTACCCCTTGCCGTAATAAGGTAAGCGCTACACTGCTATTAGGAAGCGGTCCCGCCAGGATGAGTCACGGCGCGTGCTGCTTGCTTACAGCTGTGAGTTCAGGTACATTGCCCCATGCTGCCAGCCCACTTCACTTAATCATATTTTCACATTATTAATGGGCGTTTCTGTCATACTTTCGATTGCATATGCTATATCACTGAATTCCTCTTTGCACGTCCTTTCAGATGCAGTTGAAATGAATGTATGTTTCCAGGGGAAAAGTGATATATGCTTTAATTATTTATGTTCATATACACCTGTTACAAACAGTCACTTTGGGGTAAATTACTTGCCGTCATACGTAATTTCATTTAGCAAAAACAGCATTTCGTGATCTGCAACCGTTCCGGAAATTTTGGAGGTGTCCACGTTATGTGGACAATCCTGTTTATGATGCTTGTTATATATACTTTGGTCGAAATTTGTTTAATGCTATGGTAGGTATAACAAATAAACCTAAAATATTTGTATGACCACCATTTTGAAAATAAGTACCTAATCAATTTGAATTTCATACGTGTTCATGACTTACCATAATATCATTTACGTGCCAAATTGTGAGAACTGATTGAATTGTTTTTGCGTTATAATGCAAAATCTTTATTTTTTCATTTGATGCTATTTTCCGAAATAGCGGACGAATAACTCTATACATCTCAAAACTTTATGCTCACTTAATGCTCTGACAGAATACAAAATTTGGTTTCAATCGGTTTGAATGGTTCCCAAGATATGAACATATCACCCCAAATTTTAAAATGGCCGCTATTTTGAAAGTAAGTGCCTGACGTAGTTCAAAAATGAATAAGTCAGCTGTCCTTACCAAGTATTATACGTGTACCAAGTTTGGTGAAATTCCGTTGACGCGTTCAAACATTGAAAGGGAGAACACACACACTCACGCATACANCAGATATGAACATATCACCCCAAATTTTAAAATGGCCGCTATTTTGAAAGTAAGTGCCTGACGTAGTTCAAAAATGTATAAGTCAGCTGTCCTTACCAAGTATTATACGTGTACCAAGTTTGGTGAAATTCCGTTGACGCGTTCAAACATTGAAAGGGAGAACACACACACTCACGCATACACACACAAAACACAATCATACACACATTCACACAAACAGGAAAGTGATCTCATAAGCCTTTCTTACCTTTAGAAAGTATGCTAAAAAAATTAACTGGCATGCAAATAATTTGGCAGAAATAAGTGAAGAGAGAACTAAAATTATAAATTATATTTATCTGCATTTAGTTTTAATCTATTACCTTTTCACTACAAAAATAATAGAATACCCAGAGAGTAAAAATTTTATAAATGTTGACCAAAATTGTCATTTTAAAACTGGAGGAACTTATTTTTATAAGTCTAGTTCTTTAATTACGACAATTTCTAAAGTAATTAATATAGAAGAATAAGGATTAATAAAAACAAAGAATATTATTCCATTTGTTTATAGAAAAAGAATATAAATTACAAACATACAATCTCCTTATAATGTTTAAGCAATAGAGCCAAAAAAAATTACTTATTTAAAATCGACGAAATAATGAAAACAAGAATTAGATAATATGGAAACATAGGAAAGAAAATTAAATTATTTAGACAAAAGTAAATCTATCTAAAAAGAATGAAAATTAGCATTATAGAGGCAAGAAAAATTAAACAAATCGAATCGGAATTACAATTATATTTTACTCCATTATGGATCGATTTCGGATTAAGTGATTTTTATAAACTTCATGCGTTTGTTGTATACAATAAAGTAAAATATAATTATGTAGGTGGGCTATGTGAATATATAAATGGCGTTTCGTATATGTCTTTTTTTAAATGAAAAATATGGAAATAAATCTGTATATTCTATTGAAGGAAAATTAAAACATAGATTATTAGATATTAACAAACGTAAAGACAATTTAAAGAAAGAATGATTTGTTTTTATTACATGTAATGGTTTATAAATAATCCATTCTCCAAAAGAAAACCATTTATGCAAATTAAAATTAATGGTATGGAAAATTGTTTTGGCCGTTCTTATTCAAGAACGTAAATTTTAGCATGATATAATCGTTTAGCAGTAAATAAAATTTAGAATACAGCGAATAAATAAAAGAGATTATCGAAAATTCTAAAATGAGATAAATAATTGGGAAAATACTAGCTAAAGATAGTAAAAGACTACAAGACCTACAAGAAGGTGATGTGTATGTAAACAGGCAGGTAACGTAACATACACAAGGAAACACNTGGTATGGAAAATTGTTTTGGCCGTTCTTATTCAAGAACGTAAATTTTAGCATGATATAATCGTTTAGCAGTAAAGAAAATTTAGAATACAGCGAATAAATAAAAGAGATTATAGAAAATTCTAAAATGAGATAAATAATTGGGAAAATACTAGCTAAAGATTGTAAAAGACTACAAGACCTACAAGAAGGTGATGTGTATGTAAACAGGCAGGTAACGTAACATACACAAGGAAACACNGTAAAAGACTACAAGACCTACAAGAAGGTGATGTGTATGTAAACAGGCAGGTAACGTAACATACACAAGGAAACACCCCCAGATTGAGATTACCACATACCTTTATCTTAGCAAAGGTGTTTGTAGCTCTGGCAACTGTCACTCTTCGTAGGCTCCCAACAACATACAAGAGACAATAGGAAGACAAAAATGAAAGCAGCTACTGATCAAAAGAATACTCACACAGACTTCAGTAAAAATAAACGTGATTTAATTGTACAATATATATTTTGGTTAAAACATCATGCATTAAATAAAAATCTGAGCAAATACTAATTATTATGAAGCAGTTATTTTTTATTTTAAAAATTTACTTTGCTTTGTGTGGCCGTAACTATGAGTGTAGCCCTCTCGTACATATCTCTTATCTGCAATTCAAAACGTAATCTAGTCTCTTCTGATCCTTTAAATTATTTTAAAATATGCAAATAAAATTAATAAACTCAGTTGGAAGAACATGAGAACTCTGTTCAGGGGATCCGTAGGCATATTGGTAGAGCAACTTTAATTAACTGACGATCCAAGATGGCGTAATGTAAGCCATATTAATTTCTCAAAAATCATTAGTAATTATATGTGCGTAGTGTCTGAGTCGAAAATTCATCATACTTAACTTAAAATTAATCTTGATTCCAGCAGCGACTCTTGAGATCTTTTGTGTCTGGTTTCTTCACTAGGCTTTCGAGTCTTAGGTACGTTACTAGAGTATTTGCCGTACCACACGCAATCGCAGTAGCTCGAACTTGGCTTTAAAAACAATACGCGTGTGTAGCGCGTGTTGACTTAAAACATTGTTCTTCAAATATCGCGCGTCTTCGCCCTATTGGCGGTCTGCATTCCTGTACGCGGCTCGACCAATTAACAAGCAGGAATATAATGTCACTCAGGCGACGGCCCACTAGGTCATCGCCTGCCTCACGGAAAAACCAAGATGGCTGAAAGCCTTGAAAACTGCATACTTAAATGACTCCTTTAAACATCGCTCCAATCACGAGACGGCTAAATTATACTTTACACATAACTTGTCTGTTACCATAGCTACCAACCAACAAATTTCTCAATGAAAAGCGGCCACATAAAAATAACTTTGTAAATGAAAACAGAATGACTTGGAAATTTAAATACATAAAATACGTTTTTCTGAGGTTAAAACAACATATATCTGCCACAAATAAATAATAAGTAAAACTAATAAATATTACGTTACATACACATTGCAAAATAAACTGAGATAACTCTGTCAGTAATAAGTAGTGATTATTTGAGGCGTAACAAAGGAAAAAAATAATTATCTCTAATATAGCTAGAAACGATTATCGAGGAAAACCAAAATATATTCATATTCTAAAATATCGAAAAATTGTTGTGTGTCCAGTTTTTGGTTGGAGACGGAAAAGGAAAAAACACAAATAAATTGAAATTTTGCAATAAAAATTAAATTTTATATGATAAAATCAACACCAAATAAAGATAAAGAAAGATTTGTTTTCGTTGCTTAAGAATGTTATATGTTGTTTACGATATTTATATCAATGTTATGTAAGTAATAATTTTTTTGCGTTGTCGTGGTTTTTAACGACCCACTTAAAATTTATAAGGAAAAGAACAAAGGAACAAACAGACGAACGAACGAACGAATGACAAAACAAACAAACAAACGAGCATAGTATTCTGGTGTTAAAACAAACGAGCATAGTATTCTGGTGTTAAAACAATATGGTATTAAAATATTTGTAATAGAAATGGAATATTTTCGATCAATAAAACTTACAAATTATAACCAATCGATAAAAATTAGGAATTATTTTCAATCGATTAACTTAGAAATGATATATCTATAAAACGTTATTATGTACATACAACCGATAAAATTTACAAATTACATCCAATCGAATTAACATAGAAATCCGATCTTTGTTTTATCGATTGGATAGTGATCTAGGTGTCAGTCACCTATCTACACCTTATTGCTTGGGATATATTATTTAACATACATTAATTTTTTCTAGTTTTCCAATGAAATTTTTTTTTCGCGTTTTCGAGTCAAGTGGCTGGCATTTAGCGGTGGAAATATGTATTTGTGTAGAGAGTATAAATTGCCTTTGCTGAAATGACTGACTGTAGCAAAATGAAATGTAATTATTAAGAAAACGGATGATTCCTAGCTGACATCGTATAAATGTTTTTCCCATCAATTTATAAACCTACTCGAACAAATATAATTCAGTTCCGCTGTGTAAAATCAAGCAAATATCTTATAAATAATTGTGTCGAGGCTGGGTAATGGTGTGTTCGTACGTAAATTTCCAAAATAAAGGTTATGTAAAAAGGCTAGTAAAACGATAGTGAGAAGGATTATGCAAAACACGGAAATGCTGGGTTAGATTAATGCAATAGTAGCATAAATTTAAAATTAATAAACTTGTAGTAATAAAAAGTTTTAATATGATCTCTATGATACATGTAAAAAGTGACAGAAATGTTGGTTTGTATACTATCCCAGCCGACTAAAACGTTATTCATCAAATTCCATCGTTAAAATAACAATAAAGAAATAACGATATAAACGCACATAATTTAATAATGTTTTGACATACTCTGTAAGAACATAAATTACAGTTCTCAAATATATTTGGCCATTTCGCGAAAAGATGGGATTCTTTATAAATATCGAGCTGCATAAGCATCTGCCAATGAAACATAACTAATTTAATATGCTCTGGTGAGTACCCGCATAATTATACTCAGTGCACAGACTTATAAGTTTCATTTTCACTTAGTTAGAAAAAATGTCACACTCCATCAAATACAATCGTAATTTCCAAACGTTGTACAAATTAGCATGCATTATTTCCGACATAAACCATTAGTTCATGCAGATCAACAGAAGCAACATTCCCATTTTAATGGTACATTCAATGTAATTGTCATCTCGATATACACTCTATATAACGGCCATTTTCGTGGATACAGCNCCATTTTAATGGTACATTCAATGTAATTGTCATCTCGATATACACTCTATATAACGGCCATTTTCGTGGATACAGCGCTTTGCTCTGGAGGCATCAAAAACGCAAATTAAGAGAAACTTTTAACACTTATTTACCAAGTACACATTTTAATTTCATATAGTAATTATTTTTAATATATTCGAAGGCTATTGCATGATTCCAACTTATACTATATCTTCTATCGCTATAAAAACAATAAAAATACTTTACAAACTTGCAATTATTACAATATCTAAAATTTTCCATTTACTTACAAATAATTTAAACACCAGAATTTTTGAACACCAGAATATTATGTTCGTTTGTTCGTTTGTTTGGTTCTTAAGTAAGTTGAAGTGGGTTTTGAAACAGGACACTTCTAAAAAAATATGACTTAGAGTACATTGGCATAACTATTTTAAACAACTTATATTAATACAAAATTCTTAAGCAACAAAAGCTAATTTTTAATAATTTTAAGTATTGTTTTTATATTTTCCAATTTTTTTTTAAATTTAAAACTTAAATATATATGTTTCTCTTCAATNTAAATTTAAAACTTAAATATATATGTTTCTCTTCAATTTCTTCCTCCAACAGAAAATTGGATACACAATAATTTTTTGTATTTTCAAATATGAATATACAGAATGATTCTAAAATCATGGGACTAACATTGAGGGGTGGTGAAGCTCACTAAAACAAACAATTATTGTATAGGAATATATGGGCGGAAGTGACGCGTTGAGGCACAAACACAAAAATAACACATGAAATGAAACACATTGTTTATTTACAACGTCGCCGCTTTATGACTTTTTACAGCAATGCTTATAATAATTGCTCAAAATTGCTACTACCGGCAGTAATACCAGATCGGTAGCGTCGGTGGAGTGATTGGCGAACAGATTCAAATACGCCGGGTATTTCACGCACGCCACCATTGTCAGCCAATCACGCCATATGTAGAGGTCGCCAAGCATGAGTGACTGTTGGTGGATGCATTTCCAGCAAATGTTTTAACATTTTCTGTACGGAATCACTCGTTACGTATGCTGCTAATTAACTTTTTATGTTTCCGTTAATGTTATGTTTTTGTTTTTGTGCCTCAACGCGTCACTTCCGCCCATATATTCCTATACAATAATTGTTTGTTTTAGTAAGCTCTACCACCCCTTAATGTTTGTCCCATGATTTTAGAATCATCTTGTATATATATATAATATATGTCTTACTTGATAATTGTTTGTGGCTGTGTTAGAGATAATAAAATCTTCTCATTCTTGTAATTCTTACAATCTTTTACAAACTTTAACTTGTATTTTTCGAATTATGACTCCCATTTTAGCATTTTATATATAATTGTTTATTTATTTGCTGTATTCTTAAATTTCTAAATTCATAAATTTAAACAATCCTAACATGCAAAAAATTTTCCACTCTTGGATAAGAATGGCTAGAAATATTGTCCATGCTATTTATTTTAATTTGTCTAAACGGTTTATCCATTGGATAAAAAAATATTTCTAATCCAATTTATGTAATAAAAACAAAGCCTTATATATATAAAAAAAATCATCTTTGCTAATATATTTTAAGAAATTTTACAATTTTCCTTTAATAGAATATAGAGATTTATTTCCATTTTGTTCACAACCTCTTAAGGACGTCTTCGATATGCCCTTCATATTTTTACATTGCCCACCAAAATAATTTTATTTTTCTTCATTTTTTACAACAAATGCATAAAGAATTTAAGAATCATTTATTCCGAAATCGATCCATCGTGGAGTAAAATATAATTTAATTTCTTTTTCAATTTGTTTATTTTTTATTTGCCCTTATAATTCCAATTTTTATTCTTGTTGGATATAATTTGTTTTATCTAAATTATTTAATTTTCTTTCTTGTGTTTCTTTGTTATCTAATGTTTGTTCTCTTTTTTTCGTCAATTGTAAATAAGCAAATTTTATTAACTATTACTTTAACGTTATTTGGATATAGTTTGATTATAATATATATGATTTTTTTNTAAATAAGCAAATTTTATTAACTATTACTTTAACGTTATTTGGATATAGTTTGATTATAATATATATGATTTTTTTAGAAACAAATGCAATGTTATTATTTAATATTATTAATACTTATTTTTGTATATTCATTTCTTTAGAAATNTTTTTTTAGAAACAAATGCAATGTTATTATTTAATATTATTAATACTTATTTTTGTATATTCATTTCTTTAGAAATTATTAAAAATAAAGAACTTGATTTAGACAAATAAATTTATCCAGTGGAATAGAATAAAAATCATTTCTAGTTTACAGTTATAATAGTCTAACTCTCGAGATATTATATTATTTCTGTATAGTTAATGTATAGTATTTTGAAACTAAATGCAGATTAAACATAATTTATTTTGTAGTTCTCTCTTTATCTTCTTCTGGAAAATTGATCTGCATACTGGTTATTTTATTTGTATCCTTAAGTCTCCAATAAACGCATACTATCACATTTTGATAAAGAACACAACTATTTTATAAACTATTTGTTAATTTATCCCACATTCTAAATAATGGAAGTATATTAAAATTGAGCATGGTCATAAATTTTTTTTATTATTATCTATTAATTTATGCAATCTTTCATTAGATCAATTTATTGTTCGTTTTTTAAATTTTCGTTGACATAATTATTGTTGCGTCTAATCTTGTTATCCCATATTCTTTAGCTAAGCTATATACGAAAGTATCTTTTAAACATTTATCAGGAAAATTCAGAATATCTATAATATGGTTTCCAAGCAGCTTGTTTACTCCAGGTGATGTTAATTGGCAAATAAATTTACTATAAATTTTAACTCTAGAAATATAATTTATTCATTTCAACAATACTTGCCAACCTTGTTATTACTTTTAATGACTACATTAAATTTTTTATTATACTCTCCTTGCATTGTAAAGCAATATTTGTTNCAACCTTGTTATTACTTTTAATGACTACATTAAATTTTTTATTATACTCTCCTTGCATTGTAAAGCAATATTTGTTAGATAGATATTTAATTCTCTCTTCTTTTTTTAAACTACAGCAAATTTTTGTATGTGTCTAAATTGTCGCGTGACAGTTTTGAGGATTACAGCACGCCTTTGGCTCACTTCCCTCACCCCCTTACCCCACCCCCTNGGTTTATAAGTGTCTCTTTTTTACATCTGAAAGTTCAATTTTATAAAGGAAAAGCACAGAAATGTTTATATTTATCATTTTTTATATTTTTTCTTCTTCTATAATTTAACACCATTTATAGTTTAAATGTTAAAATTTAATAAATATGAAAATTAAGCTTTTNAACCTTGTTATTACTTTTAATGACTACATTAAATTTTTTATTATACTCTCCTTGCATTGTAAAGCAATATTTGTTGGATAGATAATTAATTCTCTCTTCTTTTTTTAAACTACAGCAAATTTTTGTATGTGTCTAAATATAATAAATAATAATTTCATTTATTTAATTATTTTAATATTTGAGGCAACTGGTTTATAAGTGTCTCTTTTTTACATCTGAAAGTTCAATTTTATAAAGGAAAAGCACAGAAATGTTTATATTTATAATTTTTTATATTTTTTCTTCTTCTATAATTTAACACCATTTATAGTTTAAATGTTAAAATTTAATAAATATGAAAATTAAGCTTTTTGTACCATGATTTTCTAAACTAATAATATAAAATCGAGATATAAAAAATTCATTTAAAGTACTACTATCATCTTTCTTATTTAATACTTTTCCATTCTTTAAATCTCTTATTTTATCTATAAAATCTCTTTTTTTCATTAAAATTCTTATTATTTTTCTTTCTCATTTTTATAAATTATATCTCCAATATGTGTAACAATATTGTTGTTATTTAAATTTTGTTTGTGTGCTTAATTCAAATCTTTCAACTATTGGTTTAGTTTTATTTCCGTGTAATTCGGTTAAAGTATATTGCATATTGTTTGTCGAAATTGCTTTTTCAACTTCAGTTTAGTTTATATAATATTTAATGTAATTTAAAAAAATTGGTTGTGGAGATAAAAATTGTAAGNATATAAAATCGAGATATAAAAAATTCATTTAAAGTACTACTATCATCTTTCTTATTTAATACTTTTCCATTCTTTCAATCTCATATTTTATCTATAAAATCTCTTTTTTTTACTACCATAATATTATTGCAGAATGACGCTTTTTTTCATTAAAATTCTTATTATTTTTCTTTCTCATTTTTATAAATTATATCTCCAATATGTGTAACAATATTGTTGTTATTTAAATTTTGTTTGTGTGCTTAATTCAAATCTTTCAACTATTGGTTTAGTTTTATTTCCGTGTAATTCGGTTAAAGAATATTGCATATTGTTTGTCGAAATTGATTTTTCAACTTCAGTTTAGTTTATATAATATTTAATGTAATTTAAAAAAATTGGTTGTGGAGATAAAAATTGTAAGATTACAAAAATATCTGGCTAAAGATAAATTAAAAAACAAATATAATTGGTTGTTAAAACGAGGTGGTTGTAAGAAAGCAAAGGGTTTTTATTACCTTTATGATGCAGTCAAGCCTGCTTTAACTGGCACTTGCTTTTTTCTATGATATATCTTTGTCATATACTTGTTCATAGATACTCTACAGACATAATAATGTTTATCTCTAGTAAGTGGATGCGGTGAAAATAAATTTATATCTTTAGATTTTTGACTATGTTGTTTTTGAAAGCAAAGCAATGTGAAGGGGTTTTCTTACATATATGAGAGATATCCCGTTTTTCACTAATAACCCAATTCATGTTGGGCTCTTTTCACTTTCACAACCCCAGTAAATATAGCCGAATATTAACCGCTGCTATAAATGCACACAAGCATTCGTGATGGCACACCCGCTTAACAAAAAAGGATTGTACTGTGGAGAAAATTATAAAAGGCTGTTGAAAAGATGCAAGATGAAGATGGGCTGGGGTATTTTCTGTTTTGTATTACCTCTTAACCTGCTATTTGGCAGGGGGTCGAAATTGTTACATTTTTACTTTTCATTAGTAATAATATTTTATATTTTTACATTATGGAATTCTCGCCGATGTCAGGCCATCAGCTGAAAAATAAATATTTTCATTACTAATGATGTTTTATGTTTTAAACATTGTGGTGTTTCAGCCTGTAAAAGTATACTTGCTGAAAAAATAGACAAATTAATATATATTTTACAGGTCCTATAAAATATTATGATTTAGGTTTTAAATAGAGCAGATTTTTGAAGAATGATTCGCAACTAGTTGGTTGGCCTGGTCAGTTGGTCTGGTAAGTTGGCTTGGTAAGTCACTATGACCCTTTGAACTGGACGGCTCTGGTAGAAATGTTTTGCGAAGATTTTCTGCGAAGAGGTTAGCTATGAAACTGTTATTAGGATACTTTTTTNTAGATTTTCTATTATCATTATTTGATTGTATAGGTGGGTAGAATGGCAGGTTGGTCTTGTCGGTTGGTCGAGCCAGTTTTGCAGGAACTGGTCCCGTCTGGAGTTAGTCTTGAGCTAAGTCAGTCTCGTCAGGAACCAGTCTTGGGTGAAGTTAGCCTAGTGTGCAGTCAGTCGTTAATTAGTAGTGTTAGTCGGTATGGTGCCTTCATGTGATCAGATAGTAATTGACAATTTTATGGACCGTGATTTGTCTCGATTTTTCGAGTAAAATGTCATTTGGTTAAAGTCAAGGCCAACAGCAAACATGGTGGCTAAATCGACAGCACATCTGGCAACTAAATCGATAATTAAAACTCTAGCGTCGGGGAGTTAGTCATGTGCTGGTCGTGGTGCTGGTGTACACTTCCGGAAAAAGAAATTTTAAAAAATTATTTATAATTAGATTATTTTTAATGATATTT